>PVIC010044101.1:0-15151 GCA_004025085.1 Thryonomys swinderianus
ATGAGGGGAAGGAATAAATATGATACAGAAAGAAAATAAAAGAGCATGTATAAGGGGGGAGGAGGGGGGAGTGGGTAGGGATATGGGTAAAAATGAGAATTAACTTGTGGCATATACTGGTACAAATTTCCCAATGTTATATGTGATTTTGAGATGTATATAAATTGTACCAATAAAGAATTCAATTAAAAAAAAACACTCTGCTACCATTTGTACGTACTCTGATCAAGTCTTTCCTCAGAATATAAAAAATCTAAAACCTAGCCCCAAAATCTAATAAGCATAGAAACATAGTAATAGGTCTTTTACAAATGGGAAGAAGACAGAGATATAGAGGGAAGTAGCAAGGAAGGAAGAGAAGTACATGTAAAATATGTTGTGTACTACTCGCCATGATGAATAATTACCTAGCATAAATGTGCCAATAAAAAGAAAAAAAAGGAAATACTTCAGATATTAAAAATCCCTAAAGACAAAAGAAGAAAGTAATAATTATCAAAGAAACTAGTCTTTAACTGAAGTAAAAGCATTTTTCACTTTTTTGCCTGCCTGAGGTATAAGAGAAAATGTACATTAATCCTTATCACTAGGGAAATCTTCAACACTACATGACACCTCCACCCACCCACTTTTTAAATAATACTTACAAATAGACTCATACTTGTGAAAATGTAAAGTTTTGATATCCAGGACATTGCAAATCCCTCCGTGCACATCAAAACATAGCTTGCTTTAAAAAACGTTCTCCAAGAAACTTCACCTCTGTAATATCATGTACCAAAATCTCTGTCCTCATGATGGAAGCACCCACATATTCAATATGTTATGAGCCTCATCACCTGTTTTTCTGCCTGAGAAGTCAATGTGTGGGAGGAAATCAACAAAGTGAGTTAATAGTAAAGAAAAGAGAACTTTTTAAACTAATTAACCACCAAACTTATTGAAGTTCTGTCTATCAATGAGAGAAATGGAGAGATGCAGCAAAGAAAAGGCTGAAATCTACTTTCAGTAGACACTATCTTGTCATCACAAGATGTTTCCTTAATGATTCTGTCCTCCTTTAAACTCCAGCACCATTTGCACATGTGTGAACGCTGTGCTACAATCCCAGCATTTTTTTATAGCATGTGCTGTTATCTAAAGATGTAAGGCACTGTCATGTCCTCTCTATCAAATTTCAAACTCTTAAAAAGGAGCATCTGTGCCGCATGAAACTTTGTCATCAAGCAGCTTGTAACATTATATTTCTTATCCAGTCCTCTTCAGCTGGAAAGGACTCTACATCTGCATCCTTGGAAAGATATTCCCAGTCATAATTGGCTTTGGCAGACATGTAATTCAGTCCATGACTGATGGTCCATCACACATTTCAGAGTATCTGAGACGGCTCTCAGCACTAAAATGGAGTGGCAGCTCCAAGGTAAAGAGGGTGACTAAGGAACATGAAACTAGGAAAGAGCAGATTTACCTCAGTGTTACAGCAGTACCACTAACCAGTGAAGTGTTCAAAGTAAGTCTCTGGCCCTGTGTTTTCTTATCTGTGTAATGGTGGCTGTTGAAAAGGCAATTAACACCTACTGTTTTGAAAACCCATATATGTTACCTTCCCTCTACTCCAGTTCCATAGATATTCACTGACCTAATATGTACTGTCACTAACTGACTATAGCTAGAAAAGCTATAATTTTAGCATCCAACCATGACAGCTGCCCTCATACAGGTGCAGAACTTAAAAAGCACCTAATTAGCTTCTGTAAGTTAGATATTACAAGTTTAAACCAATTATTATGACAAAACACATCATCCATAACAAACACTGATTATCTACTTCAAGTAGTATACAAAAAGGCAGACAATTTCTCACTATAACTTACAGTCCTTTTTCTGTAGAATACTTACATGAAACAGTACCTGACACTCAAAATGAGAACCCAGTATGTAGACTCTATTACTATCATGAGGCTCTCCTCCAACGTTATTCAGTATATTTGAGAAATGTAGGGAAAATCCCCGAAATTTAGAGATTCTCCACTGCAAAAATTATTATTCTTCAGTATATATCATGGCTTCTCCAGGTAGAACTGTACTTCCCAAACTTACTTGATCTTAGAAACCTGCCCTTTACTCTATCAGATATCAAGAGTTTTGTCTCAAGTAGAAGAAACTTCAAGAGACCCTACTATAAAGTGTCAATAAGAATGGGCTTTAACCTACCCTTGCAACTGATAAGACGTGTAAATTCAGGAGAAAATCATTTAATATCTCTATACTATGATCATTACTGTTAAAATAAAATTTGAGTGATCTTACTAAATGTCCCCTGGTACACTGAAAATAAAAAGACATGCTGTGTTCTAGGGCCATGCAAGCCTGCCTGCTAATTGTTCTCATTTAACAGACTCCTTGAAGTGACTCACTTTTTATTATCCATGAAACAATTTCTAGCAATACTACACCAGTGATAGAGGAATCAATTCTGAGATGGCATGGAAAAGTACAAATAGGAAAAATCCAAAGTCTGAGGTGTTAGGAACTGCTTAAAAGAAGGAGAGATGGGAGGGGTAGATGGTGAGCAAAGAATTAAGATGTGATATGTACATATACCAACTCCCCATGGTAATGTAAACTTTATTTTCTACAAATGTGTAGTAATAATATAAAGTGGCAGGAACAATGAGATTTAAGAAAAGTAGAGAGGGGGCTTGCAGAGATCAAAAGACTCTTATATTTGATTTAGTTCATACAGAATTAAAGGAAACTTAGGCCTATGGAAAGGACTAGTCTAAGTTCACACAGTTATTCAAATGTTCTGCTAGTTCCCAGAAAACTGTTGACAGTACAGTGGGAAACCTTCAATTCTCTGTCTAGAATTGTATTTATAAACATCTATATACCTTTTCCAGTTTAACATTGGTAAACTGTGGAAAGATCTGATTTG
Source organism: Thryonomys swinderianus (assembly GCA_004025085.1). Classification (NCBI taxonomy): domain Eukaryota; kingdom Metazoa; phylum Chordata; class Mammalia; order Rodentia; family Thryonomyidae; genus Thryonomys; species Thryonomys swinderianus. Next base: position 2,939 of record PVIC010044101.1, read on the forward strand.
ATGAAGATCATGATTCTTTCCGATACTTGGGTCTGAATGAAGAAAGAGAGCTGGAAGCCAAGCCAGAGACCAAGCGTTCCTTGCCGTGTGTATAAGTGTACCTAATATGTATGAGTGTACACCTTATATGTATAAGTGTACCTACATCTGTCTTGGTTTTGCTTCTTTGTTGGTTCAGTTTTAGCTCACAAAGCCCAGCACTGCAACTGGTATTTTATTGTGCTTATGTAGCAATAAAACGCAAGGTGACTGCTGCCTAGAATGCTGAAACATGAAGCCTCACAGCGCCTTAAGACTCCCTGGCTCTCTGCTTATCCTGTTTCTTCCTTCAATGGTTGTTTTTCCCTGGACCCTGTTATACAGGGAGGGGCAAAGGGAGAAAGGAGAAACAGAATCAGGAAGAGACAGGGAGAGGGAGACAGAGGAGTATGGACAGAGGAAAGGGAGCAGTCAGGCTACTGCTTTCTCCTATCAAAGCCTGATCAAATTTCTGGTTTAACCTCATGACTGATCTTATGACATTTCTGAATGTCAGTGTCCTTAACTATAAAATGGGAGCACTAGTGGCACCCACTTGACAGGGCTGCTGTGGAGATTCGATGAGCTGATGAAACCAGAATTCTTAGAGCCAAGCTGGATACATATGAGTCATGCAATAAATGGTGGTCACTGGCTTCTTTCTGCACATCGACACACTGGGGTTAGAGTGCAAATTCGCACTGCATTGTGAAAGGCGCTTTTAGTATAGGAATCATGAATTCCAAAAATGTAAATTACATTGCCAGAAACTTCTCCTGATGAAAATAAGTCACCATGTAAAGATTACAGAGAGACAAAAAAATATACTAAAATGTTACCAAATGCTACCTTTTATGTGAAAGGGACAAAAATATACAACATGATTTTTGTATACTTTTATACATTTTTGTACTGTCTGAAGGTTTCAGAATGAGTATATGTGACTTTTATGATAACAAAATAATGCAATTTGCCCTGTGGGGGGAAGCATTTAATTTATTGACTCGTTTCACAACCTGTCTTTATCCTAGTGATTTTCTTGTAACCACTCACTATTCTGAGATTAAATAGCTGAACTCACTCCTGCTTGCTGCATCAAAATTCTTGTAATGAGTCTCATCACCCTTTGTGCTTTCTGGTCTGTCTTTTAAAATGAAGCAAAGGACACAGAGAATAAAAAGACACCAAGTTGAAAAATCACTACTTTAAGCCACACAGCACAGATCAAAGCATTCCAGACAAATGGCCACACAGATGATCACTCCATCATGAATAAAGCCTCCTTCCCAGCATCCATCCTTCTCTTCCCTGCACCCAAACTGCTCTCTGGGTAAGTTAATATCCAAATGTCAGCATTAACTCTCCTAGCTTTGGTCAGGTTGTGTCACAGCCCTGCAGAATTATTTAAACTGAGTATTTTTTTGGTGTTTATTATTGAATTACAGTTTGATAAGTGAGACTACCACATGAACACAGACCATAAAAATTCTGCAGAATGCCAGCTTTCCCAGCCTCTTGTGTCCTTCAGACAGCGGTGACAAATGGAGGAGTCTGTGGAGAGCTTCTCCTGGTGACATGAGTTACCTCGCCAACTAGAGCTCATTACAAAATGTGAAGCATTGCAGTGGGCTAGATCAGAAGGCAATTTTCAATTCATTTATAGCTCATGCTACTCATTTGTTTAACCTCACCTCTTCAGGAGATAGCTTTGTAACTATAAGCCCCCTTGGCCATTAAATCAGTGACTTAAGCTAAGCTTAAAGTCAAAGCATTTTACATGTCTTAGCTCTGCTTATTGTTAATTAAAACTTGAAATGGTTACCTCCCCATCTCTACATTTATAAGTAGGCTTTCAAAGTTAGATTAGCAGGGTCATATACCAAAGTCACAGGTAAATTCTCAAGACACATTAATTAGAAGTCAGATTTGTAGGTATAATTTGAAGAATTTCCACTTGTTACAGTGAGATGGGGATGGGCATCTAAAGAGATGTGAAGGGAGTCCATCTGTAGTGAGCCCTGTGTTACAGACTATGCGTATCTATACACATAGTCTAATTCCAATGATAGTGTGAATATATTTATTACTTGCATTTTACAGAGGAGAAATTTATATCAGACGAGTCACTTACTTTGCCTAAAGGGGTAAAAGACTTAAGTGTCAAGGGCCAGAAACCAAACACTGGGAGTTTGACATTAAAAGCTCTTTCCAAGATTATAAGATTATGATGTTATTAGTAGGAACCACTGGCTCATACACAAGTATCTTTTTCATCATTTAAGTAATGACAGTTAAGTTTAGGCATTTCAACTGCCAAAGTGGGGAAAAATAAGAGGCTAAGCAAAAGCTCATGGTAATCTTTACCTCAAAGCCCCAATCACTAATATAGTACTAGTGGGAGACTCAATACTCCACTATCACAAATGCAACATAAACTAGACAAAAAGTCAACAATGAAAACTAGAAATGAACCAAACTTTGAACAAGTGGACTTAATAGATGTCCACAGTGTTCTGTCTGACAAAATCAGATATGCACTCTTCTTAGCACATGAGTCACTATCCAAAATAGACCACATGTTAGCTCATAGAACATGTTTAAGTAAATGCAAAGCAAATGAAATTATCTCTTCTATGTTATGAAGGCCATGAAGAGTCAGTATGTCATACACCACAAGTATACAGAACCCAATGGAACAGTATTATCACAACTTATTTTCCCTACAATCTGCTTGTAGGTAGAAGTAACTTTTGTTTTTTAGTAGGTAGGACAAGAACACTTGGCATATAATTCTTGTTGAACGAATGGGCCTTATTTGTTTTTTCATGAACTAGTAGGTTCAAAAAGCCCTCAGAAAAATATTCTAGGTTTTATCTATGTATTCTGCAAAGGTAGATCCAAACTTCAAGCTACTTGACCTAGATCTCTCTTGGTAAATCAGAAGTGGAGCTGAAGACTTGGTCTCCTAAGTTTGATTGTACATTTTGGTGGTGAAAACTATGCCTGCCATGACTTAATGTCTTCTAAGCAAGCTGTGATTTCTGGGTTTTCCTTTCATGCAAAGTACCCCAAACTGTAAGCTGATTCCTACAAATCAACACAGGCCTTAGTTGGTGGGATGATTTGAATACTTAGTCTTCATATAAAACTCTTCCAGAACAATCCTCTCTGCTCCACCATATTTTTCCTCTCTTTGTCACAGTTAAGTCCTAATTTATGTCTACTTCCAAGATTCATTGAGGAAGCATGACATGTGATTCATGGGAATCCAATCCCTTTAATCCTGACATGTTAGTCTTCAAAACCCACACGAAACCCAGTTCAGGGCTTCTCAGCTTCGGCTCCATGGATCTTAACCACCTATGGAGCTTACTAAAAACATCACCTTGCTGAAATCTATTCAGAACTACTAAATCAGAATCTCTTAAGGTAAGATCCATGCCTCACTGTTAAAGGTTCTCTATGCCTGCCATAATTATGATATATACCTAAATGGGAGACCAGCTGTCCTAAGCTCACAGGATCTTGAGGTACTCAATGCAGTGGCAGTCTCCTGTCCACTACAATCTCCCAGCGCTCTTGTTCCCTAGCACCCTTACATCTCCCCTCACCTGATCTTCATGCTTAACCTACAGACTCACTGACTCATCACTTCAACAACACTTTTGCCTTTACTTCCAACCACTTGGGTTCTCTTGTCTGAGAATGCAAAACAAAGTTAAAGTTAAAGCATGGTCTGTTATGGTAACCAGAAATACGGAGAACAAGGGAAAGTTTAGGAATGAAACCAACATTAGAATACAGTACTACAGGAGAAGGACTCTTCCAGTAAGGAACTACCTCCTATTTTTCTCCACCTCCTCAGTCTGCTTTCTTCACTTTCACATCACAATTCACCATCTGTGATTTAATTCCAAATCCATTCGTTGACTTCTTATCTGTCTCTTTATTAGGAAATAAAATCTAAGAGGGTGGAATGATTATTCACAACTCTATTGCCAATGTCTAAAATAGGGCCTAGAACAAACCCAATAAGTGTTATGATTAAGACATACAAAAGAAGTACAAGTAAAGTGCAGAGCCTATCTGAACCTAGAGAGGAAGGAGGAAAGGAGGGAGGGAGGAAAAAAGAGGGAGACAGAATGGGAAAGGGAAAAAAGGAAGGGGAGAGACAGGAAGTTTGTATTCATTCTAAGAGACAAGCAGATAAAATGTAATTGCATAATACTGAAGTGATTTTAGACTCAACAATCCAGATTGTTTTTAAAAAAATAGATAGTATTTAAGTGAAGTAATTTTACATTTTCCCTGAAATTTTAACCTGAAGCTTTTGCCCTAAAGCGTTATTCTCAGATTTCTCTTTCAAAGAGTAATTTCAACTAATCTCACTATGTTGATCCGGCTGATCTCATATGCAAGAGCTCATGAGATCTTCTCCCTTCAACCTACAAACAGGTAGAAATATGAACTAATGATACTACGCCCAGGTTAATTTCAGAAATGAGTTGTGCTACACTTGATGATGTTTAAAACTTTCACTTTCATCTCAATTGTTCCAACTGTAAAAGAGATATATTCATTTATTTATTTGTTCCTTTGTTCACTGAATAAAAACTTGTAATGGACTTAAAAAATAACTTTCCCTTCCCCTAGACTGGGTTACATGACTCCTCTGGGTACTTACTGATTTTCTAGAATTGGTGTCTGTATTATTTCACACAACATAATGTTCTCCAGTAACATCTGTGTTGCTACAAATAACAAGTTTATAACAAGTTCTTTTACTTTTCTTTTTTTAGAAAGAATCTCACTTTGTATTTCAGGCTGGCCCTGAGCTCACTATGTAGCTCAGACAAACCTTGAACTCAGCAATCCTCTTGCCTCTACCTCGCAAGTGTTGGGATTACAGGTTTGAGCCACCAAGCCCAGCATTTGTGGTATGTGGTACTGATTGCCAGTGGACATGAATCACCACGCCAAGTATTGTTGTACGTGATTACCGGGAATCGAACCAGGGACCTTGAGCTTGCTAGTCAGGCAACAGAACGACTGAGCTAAAACTTTGGCCCTAACCACAAGTTTTTATTATATTTTTATTCTTTGAGACAGTGTCTCTCTTTGTAGTTCAGGCTGGCCCTGAGCTCGCTAAGTACCCCAGGAAAGACTGGAGCTCAGCAATCCTCCTACCTTTGCCTCCCAAGTGCAGGTGTGAGCACTGGGATTACAGGTGTAATTCACCAGGACCGGCAATGTCCTGTGTGGTACTGATTTCTGGTGGGCGTGAGTTACCATACTGTTGTATGTAGTTTATGTATACTGGGGATTGAACCAGGGACCTTGCACTTGCAAGGCAGGCACTGGAACCACTGAGCTAAATTTCTGACCCACTTTTTATTATATTTTAAAGACAATATTCCATGGTGTAAATATAACACATTTTCTTTATCCTCTCATCTACTGGAAGGTATCTGGATTGATTATTATATTTTCACTATTGTCAACAGAGCCACAAAAAACATGAAGTATAAGTATATTTTGGAAGGAAGATTTTATCTCCTTTGTGCCTCTACATATTTTAGTTTTTGAGTGACCTGCATGCTATTTTCCATAATTATTTACATTCCCATCAAGTATGTAAAACTTTGCTTTTCTTCACATCCTTTTCATGATTTATTTCTTGTCTTTTTGATGATGGTCATTCTGAGGTGATACACCATTTAAGGTTAAATTTGAATTCCTCTGATGAGTATTGAAACTGAACATTACTCCATATGTTTTGTTCACTCAGTTCAGTTGTATGTTCCAGAAGTGTCTGTTCTGTTCATTTGTTCATTTATTTAATTGGATTGTTTGTTGTTCATTTGTTTGCTTTCATTGTTTTAATTTCCTTATATATTCTGGTATGTCAAAAACTTGGCAGATGTATATTTATAAACTACATGCCATTCTGAATAATGGGATGAAAGCTCATATTATCCCATTCCATCACTGTGGAGATACAAATCATCACTTTGTCCAGTGTATCCATAATGTATAACATACTTTTCCATCAGTCAAAAAGCAGCCATCTTGGTTATTAGATCAATTGTGGAGGTACCGAAGAACTTGTGTTCAAAAAACCTTTATTTGACTCAATAAAGACCCAGAGGACAAGAATAGTGAAGGTAGCAAGTTGGATGTGCCAAAGAAAAACCATGAACTATTTCCCTTAAGTGAAAGGGTAAAAAAAATATTTTTGAGAAAAATACCATATTCATATAATATTTTGTTATAGTGCTGTAATTATTTGTTGTAATTGCTACTCTCTTATTGTTCCAAGTTTATTATTTTACAGTATGTTTAAATGTTTATGAAATGACAGTCTATAATGGGTTTACCTGTGTCTGTACTTTCAGTTATATATTGAGGATATGAGAATGCATCCTCTTTGGATAGAGGGCTGCTACACTGTTTTTATTTTTATCTCAATTCCTAGCATAGTAGTAGCCATAAAATAAAGTTCAGTAAATGTTTGTTCCTGAAATTTATGAATATATGATTATTTTAAAGTAATGGTAGTTTATGATAGTTACATTTTAAGGTATTAGTAGCTGTAGTTTATCTATTACCTTGCTATGTAATCCTGAGCAGGCATCTCAGCCCCTCACAATTGTAGTTTCCACTTTTCCCCTAGGAGTTAAATATGGATTAAGTGAGATAATTTATGCACATGTAATACAGACACAGTACATTGTTTAGCATCGTGGCTATGATAGTATTTAATGATGAAAATTTCTACATTGCAAGTCATTCACATCAGTGGGAATGGAACATTTTGTAACCAGTTTTAACCGTAGGTTGTACAGTGGGCATTATATCCCTGGGGAGTTTATTTATGTCGCTCTGAGAGTGGTGGATGTCCTGGGACACCGAGAGTACTGGTACTATCCTAATGTCTGTGCCACACATATTGCTGCCTGTGCAGAGAGGCTCTGGGGATCGCCAGGGCATATGGTACTGTCAAAGGGAAAATTACAAAGAAAAACAGGCTGGCAGTGACCTTGAACCAGGCTGATTTTAAGAGAAAGTATTTCATTAAAGACCTGATACACCAAGTGCCATATTAATGGGCTGCTTCTGAAGAATAAATGTCCAAGTCAATGCCCTCCATTCCTTGTGAGTTTGAAGTGGACAAATTGTAGCACATTCTGATGAGGAGATGACTCGGGCAGGCCTCATATCAAATGCTTGAGAATCCCCAGTGATAAATCATACTAAGCAACATACAGGCATTAGTTTCTGCAAACTAAGCAAAGCTGTCTCTGAGATAACATCGAGGGGCTTTAAGAAGTTTGCCTTGCCTCTGTCACTCTTCAGGTTCATCTTTCCTTTTGAAAGAGATAAGAAGTAAATGCTATAGCAGCTGCAATAAGGTAGAAGTGCTGAGCTATAGGATTAGGTACCTTGTAAAGTAAGTGGCATTTAAAATGCTAACAGTGAGGATTGGGTAGGAGAAGAAAAAGGAGGTTAGCCTGTGGAAGCAAGGTCAAAACACCTAGGGCAGAAAGAAGAAGAATCTGAATTTAAAAAGGTAAAAATGGCACTACTGTTCAAAGCCCCACTTTCTGACTGTAATTGAAACAATCTTCCTATGCCAAGGCAACCAGCAACATGGGTTAAATTACTGTAAGAATGCCATGCATGGCAATCATAATTACAGTGCAAGTGTTCTCTTAGGATTTGTTTTTATATTACCTGATAGCTATTAAATGTTTTCATGTTAACAATATTTAACATTCTAATAAACACTGATCATCTCTGAAGCTCACTGCACATGTCCCACTTGCAGTGTATCTCACTGCATGTAAAAGAGAGGCTCAGTCAATATGTTGTCTTGTCAATATAAACACTGTTCCCATTTTAATGTTTTCTTCCTCTTTCTCATAATTGTTTTTCTCACTGTTCTGCTTACTATTTAGCCTTTTGGGGTTTTCAAGGATAAGACGTTTCTGAGTGTAACTAAAGGTGTTCAGAGATGTCCACTAAATAAGGATGTCAGAGAAGATATAAAAGGTACTAAACAATTCCAGAGTAAAGACAAGAAAACACATAATACTCTCACACATGTACTTAAAGGAAAGTAAGATCAAAGCAAAGATAAGAGAGGGAGAATAAGAGAGATGAGGAAAAATAGAGGGCAAAAAAAGAGTACAAAAAATACACAATCTCTGGATAATTCTAGAGTTTAACTTCTGGCATTATCAGAAGTTTACAGCATCATTGCCTACACACTTGATAATTTCTACAGTCTTTATATTTATGTCATTGTCATCATCACAATTCTGCAAAGTAGACTTTACTACCCCCGCTGTATAAAAGAGACCACCAATAGTTTCCGTCTTCATATCTCATTTTGTCACATTCATACCCCCTTAGGAGAAAAAATACAATGAGACAAATGAGGTAACCTGAGTAGCAGACATTACCTACCTGAGAATGTCAAAATGCAAGCTACAGAAAAAAAAAGTTCTCCTCTCTTAACTTCAATCTATCTCTCTACAGATAAAATCATTCAATGACTCCTGAAGCACCTTACTATACAACTTCCTATTGCATGAATTTACAAGTGCCACAAATGAAAACACATTGTTTGAAATATAATCAATGTAACAGTACGTAGTAAAGTTATCCCGGGAAGTATATGCGTGTTTTGCCACCCAGTTTCCGCATAAAATTTCATTGTAAATGAAACCTGCCTTCCAGTGACTAAAACAGGGGGTAAATTCAGGAAGATTCTGAGAAATTACTGTTGAGTGGGGGGATAATTCAATAAAGAAAGCAGGTTAGAACTTGTATCTTATTGTTACACCAAAGTAGCAAGCTGAGTTTGGCTTTTATAAGGTTGGCCTTCCAGTATCTTTTCAAAGTCAATCAGATCTAGTTAGAATGCTCCTGATACAATTGTCCAACCTTGCTAAGAAAGATTCCCATTAAATGAAAGAGGATAAAATTTGCTGGTTGTAGCAGGTTTTCTTCTGTGAAGATTAAAAGCTACTCAATAGAACTATAATAGAATGTGTAAATCTAGTATGACTTGGGAGCAGTGTGTCTGACACTACAGATACAGAGCTGTCATAGTGCAGATAACCTGTACATTGAGAGGTAGAATTTCCGGTAGAGATAATGTATCTTCTGACAATATTTGAGCAATAAAAACAGATTTAAACCAAAATAAAATGCGAAATACCTCATAAAAACAGCCACCAGTAGCCAACTTTTCAACATGTCAAAAACTCAATAGGAATCATTGCAAATTAAAAAGGCAACCTTGACATTTAACCTTAATGTCAATAAATAAAAGGAATTCTGAAATTGATCTTGTGACAGAGAAGCATATAAGCAGAATACCTTCTTCTCCTATTGGGCTATGAAGAGTCACTAGATTCTGGTTCATACCGATAAACCTGGACAGCTGGATTGGCTTCTTCATCTAAGGTCGAGTCACTGTTAGCAGTCTATTTCCAGAAAGAACACAAGCAAGCAAACAAACAACTCTTTTGAATTATTATATATATAACCTGCCCTTCCAGAGATTAGAAAATAACAAGAGGAACACCTGTAAATCTATCACCTCCACAGTTCTCATCTCAGATTAAATAACCCATCTTCCCACCCACAGTCTTATATCTATATTCAAATAAGTGCCCATACAGATAAACATTTTTTAATGCTTTGATGGTAATTTTCTCTCTTCTAGTCAACCTAGTTTCCTGTGGCCTTTTAAAAATTCTCTTGAAGAAATATTTTTGTACTTGACCCAAAAGATACAATTCTTCATTCACAGAAAGATTTTCATGAAGACAATCCAGAAAGGATTACAGATAGCTAAGTTATACAAAATGAATAGGCAGTCAGACAGGTACTACTTCCTCAAGGGAATCCATGTAAAAGACTAAAATACATCAAAATTGTGACTGTAGATGCATCCGGAGAAGGCCAGGCCTCAAGATGGAGATGCAGTAGCCAAGCCTGTAGTTTTCCCTCAGAGAATAACAGCAATTTGAGATACTGTAATTAACAACACCTGGCCCAGTAAGTCTAGCCCTGAGGCATCAATGGGTGATGAAAACATGTGAAATCATTCCCACACTTCTTCCTGTCCCTTTCCAAAAAATGCCTTTATTCTTTCTATTTTTGAAGTTGTGGGAGACCAGATAGGAAGACTGAGCCCCAATTGGTGCCCTTGGTGAGCACCAAAATCAAGTCTGACCATGATCCTGTCTACAGTATTCTCAAAGTTCCAAGAATGAAGTTTTCCTTTCCAACTGAGTGTGTTGCTTAGCAAAGGAAAGGTTAAGGTAATGTACGTTCATGATAATAAAAGACTACTACGTGAAAAGATCAGCTTGATGGTTCAAGTTGTGAATACAGTTGACCTTGACTTTTGAACTCGAATGGTTTCTGAGGGCTCGCTGTAACTCAAGTTGGTTGTAAGTCAATGCAGTTGAGATCTGGATGTTTACTGAGTACACACTATAGATGACAAGAGACAGATGAATCTTCAGTTAACCTAATTTACTCAAGTTGTTCATATGTCAGGCCAGTTGTAACTTGAAGGTTCACTACATTATGAGAGAAGCAGTTGAAAAGAATCTATAGAAAGAGCAAAAGATTAACTACTAAGTACGTATTAATCAATCCCTTAAACGTCTCATGAAACTGAAATGAATAACATTAACTCAACAGCAACAACAACAATAACAATGACAACAACATCATGCTCTGAATGTGAAATGAGGATAAAACTTCCCCAAATAAAACATATAAGTGGCCAGGAAGCACATGAAGAGGTGTTTAAATCACTAATCATTAGGACAATATAAATCATATACCAATACTCATTCATTAGGATGTTCCCCCAGTCTTAGATGAAAATGTTTGCTGTGTAAATTTTATTTGGTTTGCAGTCAATACAATTTCAAAATTACTAAAATCTGTTTGAGTGTTAGATAACATTTGTTGTAATAATTTCTAAGTTGAAGTTCACCATGTTAAAAATAAGGCAAAGGATGTGGATTAACATTGCAAAATATGTCCCCAGTTTATTTGTGAGATTCTTTCATTGACAGCTGACAAAGTTTCATTAGAGAGAAATATATGAAGTCTCCCAAATCCTTATTTTTAAAAGAGGGTTTAAGTATTCATGGTATTCTTATAGTTTCCTCAGATTCATTTGGCTGTTTGCAGAGGAAATCTCCCTTTTTTCTTTTTTTTTTTTTTTTGCTTTTTTTTTTTTTTTTGCTTTTTGGAGACAGGGTCTCGCTTTGTAGTTCAGGCTGGCCCTGAGCTCACTATGGTGCCCAGGCAAGCCGCCGCGAACTCAGCAATCCTCCCGTCTCTGCCTCCCGAGTGCTGGGATTACAGGCGTGAGCCACCACCTTTTTTCTTTTTTATTGATATTTTCTCTCTTGAGTCCTCACACTCATTTGATTTATGCTTCCAAACTTATATAGTTTGTGAGTTTGCATAGAAATAAGACCACCATTGAAGTATTTTAATGGTACAAATGAATATTTGGATGCCACAATATTTCCTGTTGCCTATGAAACTGAAGTACATAAAGATTCAAGTTCTAGGATGGAACAGAAAAATGAAAGCATGTTGCTTTTCTAGGTAGGACTCTGGGTCTATATGGGTGTGTAACTTGTTGATTTGGAACATAACAGTTTTGTCTTTTTAAAATTTTTTTCAGTACATGTTAGCAGTAAATAATGATCATATTTATGATACAGTATATTATTTACAAAATTAAATATATATCATATATTATATATATCTTAGTTTTTATCTCATTCTCCACTCCCTCCAAATTTTCATTCTCCCCATTTATACAAGCTCTATTTCAATTTCTGCCTTCAATTCTTTTTTATTCTTTAAATCTTTTCTTTTATTTCCTCTCCTTTCCCCCCTTGATCACTTGATCTCCTTCCTACTTGAAAAAGTTCTTTTACTTCCCAATATCTTATCAACCATTTTGGCTATTGTATGTGCTTTTGATTTCTCACAGAAGAGAAAAACTGAGATAGTGAAATGTATGTCAGATTTCATTTAAAAGCATGATCTTAAGGTTCATTCGTTTACCCAAAGAATGCCACAAGTTAAAATAATATACTGCATTGTATATAAATACCACATTTTCTTTATCCATTCATCTTT
>PVIC010044102.1:0-15127 GCA_004025085.1 Thryonomys swinderianus
GAGCAATTCTGAAAGAGCATGGTCTACTACTACTACCAAGATGTATACACTGTAGTCTTCCTGTATGTTATGACCAATACAGCTGGTTTTCACAGGCTGCCATCTTGCATAGAGGAATGCAAACACCATTTACTAGCAAATGATGTACCACAGATTCTCACTGGAAATAAATGTGATTTTAGAAGACACCAACAGATTTGGCACAAAAAATTTGCTGATATGTGCAGCATGCCTTGTTTAAAACCTCTGCTAAAAATCCCAATGATAATGAACACCAGGATGCTACATTTATTACTTTGGCTCTTTAGCCAAAGAGCCATAAACTATTAATACTTAACCTACCCCCCAATAATGAAATTATGCTGAAACATGAAGCAAACTCTATGATGGCACTGTGGTGGTAAATGAATTCTGTCTAATTCTGACTAAAGAAAACTACTGAAGTATGATTGTTGGATTCTTGAGGACTTCAAAGCCATTGAATTGCTGGGGATTCAATCTAGGCCCTTCATGTTGAGCTTCATACCCAGCTCTTTTTTTATTATTTTGAGACAAGATGTCACTAAGCAATGAGTTGTCCAACTCACAAGTCTCCTTCCTCAGCCTTCCAAAGTGCTAGGATCATAGGAGAATGTCACCATGTCTAGCTGGTATGAATCATGTTCTTTCCTACTATCCACAAAGATAGTAGATTAATTGCTGCTGCTCATGTGTGTTCAGATTACATACTGTTTCTTCACATGAACCAGCTAACTTTTATGAAACGCATTTTCTCCCAATATTTTTCTTCATTTTCCCCACTCCTATTTCTCTACTAATTTTAAAATCTGTTCTATAGTTTTGTTTTTTTAATTTATATTTTTCTTTTTCTACCAAGCTTTAAATATTTTAGTATATTGAGAAAATTTCTAATTCTAATCTTCTACGTATTTCAAGACTGTAGACATGGACTACAGGGGTGCACCCATGCTGCTGTCATCAAATCAGAAGATTCTTGGTACTAAATATACCAGCAAAGATTCCTTGAGAGAGGAATTATAGGCCAACGTCTTCTAAATGCAGATGCTAAAATCCAAACCAATGTCAGATCAGGAGGACTCCAGGAATTTTTGAAAAGGAGAAAAACCAGGACTTGGAGATTGATGAGTCTAGCATCGTGTTTGGGGCCATTAGATCAGTGAAGTAAGATACTGACAGTGGAGAGAAGGAAGGTGGCCCTCAACAAAGCTCTCATGAGAGTCACAGGCGGTGGCTGTGGATCAGTCCCTCTAAGGTAGATTAGAGTGAGCCCCTAAACCCTGTAGGATATAGGAGGAGTCAAAAGACAGTGAGACCCAGCACGGTGAGGACAGTCATGAGAGGAAAGTTCACATTCAGATCAGGTATAGCCATTGTTCTCAGCCAACCATTGGTTCAGCTGCTCAAATTGGGAGGTGGCACAAGAAAGGATATGTCAGCTTCCTCCACTAAACCACAAAATCCTATCCAGTGGGACACACAGCATTGGAAAAAAGTTAATTTTTAGCACCTCCTTCAAGTGATATACAATTTTCTGAGTTCTGAAATAGCTCAGACCTCTATTCACACAGAATGACCACCTACTTATCAGAAAGAGACAGCTGATAGTAAACAGATGCTAGGGGAAGATAGCCATGAAGTGAGGCTTCTTATTCTCCTTCAGAGGTGGAAACTTCTCTGGGAAAAAGAATCATGGCTTAGGTCAGGAACTAAACTCTAGTGACTGCACCTTAGGGTATGACTTAGACCCTCCCATTGCCTCAGAAACCACCTTCAGAGAGTAGTCTTCCAGAGAAAATCTTAAGGCAAGAGATTTTCAGAAATAGAGAGATAGAGATTCTTGGACCATGATTCTAGGACATAATCTGGAGAACTCAGGTGTCCAGGGTGCTGTGTCCCCAAGGAACTAACTACATTCCTGTCCTAGATCGATCATCTATGTTGTGACTCTGGTAAGAGCATTTAAATTCTCTAAATTTCAGTTCTTTGAATGAAAAATGTGGGTCCCAGCCCCTGCTCTGCCTCAGGGCTGACATGGGGTAACAGAACAACAGTATTCTCTGAGCTCCAGAATATCACCCTTGTATAAGGATAAGGAGTAGACTTCTACCCTCCACTGTCCTGGCTGCATCTCTGTGTTCATCTGATACCAAATGTCTAGTCAGTGTTCCCAGACACCGAATTATTGAACATTTGCAGCACTGATGAAGCACCAGTCTTCTTAAGACTTAACCTGCATTTAATTTTTTTAGTAATATCCTTGGAATGTAACCTAGGCCAGGTTGAGGCCAGCCCACTCTTGGATTCCCCTTTCATCCCTCTCAAGAAGAAGCTTTCTTTCTCAATAAACTTTTCCTACTCTCAACCCCCAATATTCCTAGAATTTACAAACTCACGTTTCAGATATCTAGCAGGAAGAAGCAACAGAACCAGCAATTAGAAAAGAAGAAAATGGCACTGGTGTTAATGGAGGGCCCAAAAATAATAAAAGTGATGCACTGTATGGGCTGCAATTAGGGGAAGATGGTGGAGACCCACCTGGGATTCTGAGATACCACTGCAGGCCAGCCAGGGGACCCCACCCCACCCCTGGACAGAAAGTCACTGAGAAGCTCTGGCAAGCCACTGACAAAGTTGCCAACCAGGACTCTGATGGGGCCATGGGGAAGAAAGTTCAGCCACCAGAAATGAGGGTGCTTTGACTGAACATTATTCATTTCATACAATTATGATGCCAGATTTGGAACAACTAGTATATGTGATATAGAACAATTTTAGATGAACAAAACAATTGAAGATATTACAATCTCTTTCCTTCCCCTAACCGTTCCTTTCTAAATAACATCCTATGTTTGTGGAGTATATTTACTACAATGATAGAATCAACACCAATTGTTGTTATTCACTATGTCCAGAATTTTGAGGGTCATTCACTGTAGCATGGTTCTCTTGAAGTTCAACAAATACTTAATGTCAATTATAACCACTGTAAAAAGATATCTTTGCCTTAAGGATTCAGTCTGTTTCATCTATTCATTCTTGGAATTGATGTGTGAGTTCCTATTCCCAAAGAAATGCCATCAGGGACCAGAGATTTAGCTCAGTGGTTCTGGCGCCTGCCTCGCAAGCACAAGGTCCTGAGTTTGAATCCTGGTAACCACAAACAATGCTGGGCGTGGTGACTCACACCCACCAGCCATCAATACCACATACCACAGTGCCAGGTGTGGTGGCTCACAACTGTAATCCCAGCACTTGGGAGGCAGAGACAGGATTGCTGAGTTCAAGGCTTGCCTGGGCTACATAGTAAGTTGAGGGCCAGCCTGAGCTACAAAGCGAGACCCTGTCTCAAAAAAAAAAAAAAAAAGAAATGCCATCAGGGCCTCATAGACCTTCACTCAAGGTTTATTCACTGCAGAGCAAAGTCCAGCAACCTTCCCTTTTGTGCTGTCTCTCAGACCTTCAAAAGAATGGGTCAAGACAGGCTTGCTATTCTCTTTCCTGAGTCTCAGGTTTTGAGGAAGACGCAGTGTACACAGTATCAGATGGAACAAATGACCCATCATTAACACTGAGGAACTGTATAACACACCCAATAGTCCTAGTGCTGAGAAAGCAAGCTTTCACTGCTCCCATATAGGTGAGGGATCTCTGATGTGACCACTGTCTCAGGAGGTGGGTTTTTGTGTCACTCCATAAGACTAGAAGGTGGTTCTCCAACACGTTCATCACATGTTAAGAGCTAGTCCCAGGCCTTCTGGTCTGCCGTGCAAGGCAGCCTTCTGCTCTCTCCCCTCCTTGCCTCAGGACTGTTGGCCCACTGCTCCTCCTGCAGTGCCCAAGTGACTGTGCAACAGAGAAGGTGCAGGACAGAGCAGAGCTCCCTGCATCCAAAGGCTCTCCTAGAATCTGATGAATGGATGCTGTGTATGTCCATTGTCTAGGTGAAAGCATGGCTCCCCAACCTCTTACTCCACCAAAGAGCCCCCTTCCAGGTTTCTTCTCACACTCCATGGCATCAGCTCAAGCTCTTTGCTGACCCCTCTTCTCCAGCTCCAGGCAAGGATGGCATCAGGGGAGAATGGCCTTTAGCTGGGGCAATCCTTTCCTCTTTATCTGCAGTCCCACCTAGGGTTCCCCTCTGAATGCAAGAGACCCGGGCCCTTTGCATTTCAGGATTTCAACCAGAGCAGCAACAACTGCCAGGTTTGCCTTTTCAGCTACATCCTCTCAATCAGATAAGATTCTGCTCCTACCTTTGTAGATCTAGGGAGGTCCAACGAGGAAAAACAACCACTTGAAGTACATGTGAGTGCCATCCTCAGCCAGGTCTTGGTCTGGCTGCTCAAGTTAGTGGCTCAGACCTGGAGATAGGTCTACTAAATCCACTGAATCACTGAAGTACCAAGAGTTTGTTTTGCCTCCCCCCATTAACTGGCACGAATGGCCCATTCAAAGCTAGTCATCTGACCCTGCACTAATTTGTTTTGGTGATGTCACGTGAGTAGCTGACTTGGAAAGGTCCATTTACTTAAGAACTAAGCAGATAGTTCAGGTGGTCACCTGCCCTCTCCAGGAGGCTCACCCAAGGAAGCTGATATATAAAGACACTAAGGGAAAAGGGGCATTCTTTCAGGAAAATGATATCGCCCTTGCTCAGGACTGAAATGAAGAGACAGGAGGCTAGCTAGCTCCCTGCCCTTCCCAGGGCTCAGGAACCTCTTTAAGTTTTTATCTACACTCATAACCCAGGAACAACATGAGAAAATTTTGGAAATGATTGAGGGAAGCCCTCCACTCCTAAGTGTAGAAAATGGTCTAGAGGATTCGGGTTCAAGGATCTCTATCCCCAGGAACCCAATTACATTTCCTGTCTTAGGTCCATCACCACTCTATGACTGTGGACAAGTCACTTCACTAAGCTATAAGACAGAGACCTTCTTTCCTCTGCCCACATGACAAGCTACAGTGGGGATATTACAGGGTGAGAAGACACTCTTCTTGAGCTACAGAGCATCACACCAGGTATAGGCTGGGACACAGCATTTCTCTCTTCGGTAACCACCCAGTTTCCTCACTAGAGGGAGCAATCTACAGACACATGTGTCCATTCCTCTGGGCTTTTAGGATCTGAACCCTGGCAAGCCCTTACAAAGCACCAGTCAGTTTTCCCTAGGCCTTATCTGTACCTCTTTATATTCAGCTTCATAGCACTGGACTGAGAAGTAAGCCCTATGTACATCTCCATACCACAGAGCAGGGAGCCCAGGACAGTGTGAGATGAAGTTCCTTTCCCCAGTTCATGTGGCTTCCAACTGGGATCTGAGCCATAGCCACCAGGTAGCAGCCTTGGGCTTTGGGGTACTCCACTGCCTCGTCTCAACAGATTTTGACTCCACAGTCAGCCAGCCTATTGTCTATTTGAAATTTGCATCTGCTGCAAGATTCCTCTGCCTAAGTCTGAGTTTGAATCAGCTGTTTCCACGGAAGCTGGGGAACCAGAGAACAGAACTGGGCCCAGGAAAAGATTATTACTACTTTTCCATGGCCATCTGTCACCAACATGTAAACAGTTTTTCCTGTTGTAAATGTATTCTCCAGGATCATGGCTCAAGAGTACAAGAACAGGCCACAAAACATTCTATACCATAAAACATTCTACATCCATAAAGGGGGTCTTCAGTCAAGGAAACCAACTGGCTGTCCCAGTAGAGGTTCTGCACCCTGGAAATGAGCATCTGGCAAACACCAGGAGTTGTTGGGGACTCCTTGCCTCTAAGTGCTGCCTGACAGGGAGATCACGCTGCAGGTGCCTGACTTTAACCTAAGAGGCCACCAAAATCCCAGGGTTTAGTAGTATAATTTCTCTGTCTAAGCAGAACAGAAACTTGAAATTCCAATTAGTGGAACTAATAGAAAAGAGGACACATTTCTCCATACTGTTTGTGGCTTGAGCAGAGCACATCTAACATAGGGATGACACTCATTCTACCATGTGTCACCCAGTAGACTGGTGGGGACAAGGGATACCTCAAGATAGGGGAGAGATGTTCCCTTGGAACAGTATCTTAATGAATTATGTGTGTACAGTGCAGCAGGTCGACTTCTAAGAGACCAACTTTTTAAATTCAACAGATGAGTGAGTTTCATAGTATTTCTCCTTCTGAGCCTGGCTTATTACCTTTAAAACAGTCTATGTGGTACTGTTGTTCTCACCGCACAGACACAAATATTTTAAGTCTGAATATGTTCTCACTCCACAAATACTCACGTAACAAACATTACATCTAAGCCCAAAACTATGTGCTATAATTGTTTGTCAATTTAAAAAGTTTGGACTGTGAATTATTACTCTTAATTTAACCCATAGCTTTCTGCCACAAAATGCTAGCAGCTATCTCTTTTGTAACACATTTAATAGGATCTTGATACTTAGATACATCAGGCTCTCAGAACAGTTCACAGGAAGTCATGATAAGGTAAATGTTCAAAGAGTGCAACCGGAAGCGTGTCCTGAACAAGAGGATGACAAAGAAGCTGTGCGACTTCCTCTAGTCACTACATGTGCTCCAGCCAGCTCTGGCCAACACCTGTACTCTCATCCTTAGTGGCTATACCCTCCAGAGGTCCCAGGTTAAGGGCAGAAGGACACACAGGTGCTGATGTCACACTGGCCCCTAGAGTAGAAGCTTCTCAGGCAAGAACCCTGTTTCCCACAAATCTCCTCTGCTGTGCAGGAGCTCAAACCTCAATTGTGCCCCACAGATGTGAGTCAGAACCAAGGGAAAAAAGACCCTTGCTTTGCTCACTTCCTCATCCAACTCATTCCCAACACCTACATCTCTACAAGAAAGAAGGTTTAGGGTGCAGACCCACAGCCTGGTCTTATCCCACTTCCTCCTCCCTCTCCATGTGCACAGTTGCACCCACCACACACCAATGGCCCTTCCTCAGGGTTGTGTCCTTGTTAGCATGTTCTATGTATGCCCAACTGTTCTTTGCTCATGTGTCCCAAAGCTATGTCCATCCCTAGAATACCATGCTCAAGTAGAATCTTCAGATCACTTGGATTTCCAAGGATCACACCTTCCCTAGCTACAACTCTTGGCAGTTCCCTGGGCAAACCTTGCCCCGTAATATCCATGCCAGGAGAGACCCTACTGGCAATGTCTACCAGTAAAAGGTAGTATGCATTTTCACATTCATACCTTCTATGTACTATTTCCCTTTCACTAGGTGATTCTTCTCTGGACAACCAAAAGCTCCATTTCTCTTTTCTTTCTCCCTCTATTCTTCTTTGCCTATGGCTCTTGTCCCCTGTCTACACCACGTCATGCTCCCAACGAATGCCATCAACGTGCTGATGGTGACTGTGTGCACTCCTAGCTTCTTCCCCATGCTCCCCTGCGGTCTTAATGGACTGGCTTCCCCATGACAGAACAGATGAGAGTGAGCCACTGAATGCTCTGGGAAGGTTGCTTTTCTATGTGAGAAATAGAGAGCTTTTGTATTTTTTTCAATTAAATTATGAAAATCTGAGCATGTATATTGTACATTATGTGAGAAATGTAGGTTTTTGTTGGGTCTAGATCCAAATGGACCACTTGGAGTTTTTTTCTTTTCTCTCTTACAGTGATACATACAAATTCTTTGATGTGGTAATTTCAAGGCAGTGACTGTCACCAGTTGAGACCTGAGTTTTTGCTCAGCAGCATTTTTTTCCTCTTTGGAGCCCAAAGCAAAAGAGACTGAGTCTGCAATCTTCATGAAGTGTTTGTGTCTCTTAGAATAAGTGTTTGTTCATATCATTGAACTTCCTTACTTGAGCATTAAAAACTAGTTTTTAATTCACGAAGGAACAGAAAACCCGCACACACTTGACACGGCATGGTCTGATCCTCATAGAGGTGATTCCTACACAAGTGCAGGATGAGAAAAGGACAACTGCAAATGGTATGTGATGTGGAATCACTCCCCTGGGGCCTGACAAGGAGCAAGAAGTCATCCCTTTGTGCACTGTAGCTCTCAGATGTGCCCAAGATGGACTGCTCAGGAAAAGACTATGGTCAGAGCTTGGAGGAGAGTAGGAAAGTTGTAGCCGAGGGGGAGGAAGACCCCCACAATCATGGAGAACAGGACAGAACAGGGGAGAAGTTTGCATTCAGGACCCTGGTGCCCCGTGGATATCGGTCTTCCTTCATGCCCAAATCTAAGGCCTCCAGCCAAGGTTCTGTACAAAGAACTCCCAAACGGAAAATGAGAACTCCAACACATTCTTCTTGCCTGACACCACAGCAGGAGTAGTTTTACTCCACCACCCCTTTCTCCCGTGCTGCTTCTGCCTGGAGCCAGCTGTCAAGCAAGGTTTGAGACTACTGAAACTGACCAGGTCCCCTGCCCAAACTGGCTGCACCTGTTTACTGGGCAAAATGCTCAACTCATGCTACATGTCTGGCTCAGACCTTCCCCACAGCTGGGAGGAGAGCTTCCTGGAGGAGCACATCAGTGACTTCATCAAGTACATCCTATTGGCAGCAGAAGTATGAGGGCGGGGACTAAGAATTATTGAAACCCATGTAAAGAATTTGGCTAAGGTCCTCAAAAGTCAAGTCTTAACTCCAAGCAGTCTCAGTCTGTCCCCTCCCAGCCTTTTCTTTAGGTTCAGAGCTGGCACAGATGGGCAACCATGATATTTCAACATGATATTTCAAAAGATACATTCTAGAACAACAAAAAAGAAGTTTCAAATAAGTTTGAGTGGCAGCAAAGGATAACTGAGAATACAACCCTGGAACCAATTCCCAGTTCAAATCCCAATTCCAACATTTACTAGGTAAGCACACAAAAGATAGTTAACTTTTATACTTCAGTTTCCCCCTCTGTAAAAGGGGATGACAACAGTATCTTCATAGTGTTGTTGTGAGGAATATGAGGATAGTTACAGCACTCAGACGAAACATTCCTCATGCCAATAAAGGTTATATAGTATTTGTTATTGCCATGAATATATTGTTATGAAACAGTGAAACAGGCTTCTTTATTGCAGAATTTCAGATGTGCTTTCTGTTTATTCTTGTGCCTTTTCAGTCTACAGATCATTCCCATGAGCTGCACAGAACATATCCCAATCTGTCTCTGCTGGTATGATCTTGCTCCACTAGCTATTGCTTTGCACTTTATGAATTAAATTCCAAAAGAATATCTTTATAATTCAGGGCAAAGGAATCCCAAAATAGAGTCTCAGAATTTTTAGGATCTTTATCAAGACCAGGGGTCCATCATAGATAAAGAATTAACAAATGGGCCAGGGATTTAGCTCAGTGGTTTCAGCACCTGCCTAGCAAACTCATGGTCCCTAGTTCAATCCAGTAACCACAAAAATATTGGGTGTGGTGACTCACACCTACCATCAAGCAGTACCACATACCACAATGCAGGGTGTGGTGATTCACACCTGTAATCCCAGCACTCAGGAGGCAGAAGCAGGAGGATTGCTGAGTTTAAGGCTTGCCTGGGCTACATAGTGAGTTCAGGACCAACCTGAACTTCAAAGTGAGACCCTGTCTCAAAAAAATTAACAAATGGTTGGCAGAATATGAAGCCTGGCCCCAGCCTCTTCCAGCAGGGAGACCAACAGGGATCTGGGCCCATCCTGGTGTCCCTGAGCAAATGGGGTATAGGAACCCCTTATGGGGAGCCCAGGGAGAAAAAGACCTGGCAGATGCCCCTGCATAAGGCACACTGCAGACATCGCTAGACATGACACAGCCCAGCAACACCCAAGATTCAGTGTAAGATGGGAAGATATTGGAAATGCAGGCTCTGCTCTTAGTCCTGGCTCTGCAGATGCCATGAAGGCCCACCACCCTATAGCTCAACACTGTGTCTTTGTGTAGAGGAACCTCAAGTGGGCCTGGCATCCTGTGAGCCCATGGCCTGTTCCTTCAAAGGGAAAAGGAAGCACTCACAGGCTCTGGAGAGAAGTCACAGTGCTGCCCCACATTTCCCTGCGCACCTGCCCCCATATTCTTCTGACACACCTAATTTGCTTCTCCTTCCTCTCTTTCTCCTGAGACTATGCTGGCTGCAAGGCTCTAACAAAATAACAGGGACTTGACAACACGAGGAGGGTACTCCAGCCAGCCAGCCCTGCCAGGAGCTGTCTAGAGCTCAGCACAGGAACCAAGTGGAAAACAATTTGCAGAAATGAAAAGAAAGTAACAAGAAACACTCCGTGGCTTTGCATCTCTGGGAGACTGAGGCAGGTGGACATGTTCCAGCCCAGCCTGGGCAACTTGGTGACTTAGCAAAGACGCATCTCAAAGCAAAAATTTTTAAAGGAAAAGAAAAACTTAACAAATGGAATAATGTACACCTACAGTCCTCAAAACTTGAGAAGAGTGGAAAAAGGATAAAAAGGGGGGTATTGTTTTATTAATAGTTAAGGAACTGATAAAACCATAGTACTATGTTAGTAATACAGTACTTTACATAAGTGACAGACATTGGCTGCTGGTTTTCTACTGAACAATGAGTAGCAAACAGCCCTCTGAATAGCCACACAATGTCCACCACGTTACAGCAGAGTAACCAACTCTCCGCCTGTGTCCTGGAGCTGATCTCTTATCACCCGGGAGAAACAGAAAGTGCTCACTACCTGGCTTTGTCCTGCTTCCATCCTGTCCTCCAGCCCCTTCTGATGTGCGCATGTGTCCACACTAGGCATAAACCACTTAAAGTCACAAAGAAGCAAAGAGACACTGCCCAAAGCTCCTGGACCTTTTGTATGCTTATTAGAATCAAGGAAACTTCCACCATGGTGATTTAAAATTCTAAAAAAAAAAAAAAGAGTAAGATGAAGAAGTGACTGAATGTCAAAAATAATTGTTTTGGGGCCGGAGGGTTAGCTCAGTGGTTTCAGCGCCTGCCTCGCAAGTGCAAGGTCCTGAGTTCAATCCCCGGTAACCACATACAATGCTGGGCGTGGAGACTCACACCCACCAGCAATCAATAACACAGACCACAGTGCCAGGCATGGTGGCTCACGCCTGTAATCCCAGCACTCAGGAGGCAGAAACAGGAGGATTGCTGCGTTTGAGGCTTGCCTAGGCTACATAGTGAGCTCAGAGCCAGCCTGAACTACAAAGCTAGACCCTGTCTCAAAAAAATAATAATAATAATTGTTTTGGGGGATATGTATTAATGTAAAGAACAAGTTAGATCTAATGGGAAGCAACTTTTAAATGAGACTGACAAGTTAGGTATCTTATTTGATTATAAAATAATTTTAATCCTGTGTAACTTTTAGCTAAGTAGCAAGTTTAGTTAATTTACACTGTTAAAATCTTAAACAAAGATGGGGATTTAGCTCAGTGGTTTTGGCATCTGCCTCACAAGCACAAGGTTCTGAATTTGATCCCTGGCACCACATACCACAATGCTGGGAGTGGTGGCTCAGGCCTATAATCCCAGCACTTGGGAGGCAGAGGCAGGAGGATTGCTGTGAGTTCGAGGCTTAGGCATAGTGAGCTCAGGGCCAGCCTGAACTACAAAATGAGACCCTGTCTCCAAAGCAAAGTAGACAGATAGAGAGAGAGAGACAGACAGACAGATGAGTCTTAAACAAATTTTGACACATTAAAAAAAAAAAACTCCCAGACCCTATGTGTGCAGTCCTGTCTCCAAAGAAGTGCTGTCAGGACCTTGTGGAGCTCCACACAAGGTTTCCTGTCACTGCAGAGAACAGTTCAGAAACCTCTCATTCTGGGCTGGCCCTTAGGTTCTCCAAACAACAGAATGAGACAGGCTCCAGTCTTGTTCCTGGGCCTCTGAGGTTGGCCAGAGGAAGACTCACATGCAAAGTCTTAGTTCTGACCATGGCCAGGCAATACCTCTGAGGAGTTGTGTGCCCACTCCTGACCGACAGTCCCAGGTGGTGAGAAAACAAGCTTCCTCTGTTGCCATATAGGCGAGGGGACCTCTGATGTGGCCACTGTCTCTAGAGCTGGATTTTTGTGTCATTGCACAAGTCTGAAGAAAAAAGAGGTGGTTCTTGGGCCAGAGGGTTAGCTCAGTGGTTCCGGCACCTGCCTTGCAAGCGTAAGGACCTGAGTTCGATCCCCAGTTACCACATATAATGCTGGGCATGGTGGCTCACGCCTGTAATCCCAGCACTCGGGAGGCAGAGACAGGAGGATTGCTGAGTTCGCGGCGGCTTGCCTGGGCACCATAGTGAGCTCAGGGCCAGCCTGAACTACAAAGAAAGAACCTGTCTCCAAAAAGGAAAAAAAAAAAAAAAAAAAAAGAGGTGGTTCTCCAGCACACTCACCACATACCTAGGGGCAAGCTCAGGCCCTCTGGTGTGCAGCACCAGGCAGCCCCCTCCCCATCCCCTGCAGGCCTCAGGGACTGCTCACCCTCTGCTGCTCGTGCAGAGTCCAAATGCAAAGCACAAGAGCTACAGGAGGGAGGAAAACTCCGTGTCTGGTGCCCAGAGGCTCTCCCAGAGTCTGCTGCATCGCATGCCTCAGGGCAGCTTGTATCTGCCCTTCTCCCCACCTCAGAGTCCCTCCCAGCCCCTCTTCACACTCCCTGGCCTCAGCCCTTGCTCCTGGCTGACTCTTGTTTCCTCTCAGCTCCAAGCAAGGATGTCAGCAGGAGAGAAAGTCCCAGCTCTTCAGCTGGGAGATCCTTGCCCCTTTGTCTGCAGCCCCATGTAGGATCCACTCTTAATCCAAGAAACCCAGGCCCTTTGCCCCCCGGGGACTCAGTCAGAGCAGCAGCAGGCTCCCAGTTCTGCATTCCCAGCTACCCCCAGCACCTCCAGAATGGACTTGTGTACCCCAATGTGTGGGGTACCCTGTCACCTCTTCTCAAAGTGCACTTTCATTCTCTAGTCCTAGTGTCTCTTTCCCTGATCTGACAATTGTTCCCTCTGCCTCAGTCAGCACGCTGGCAAGCTGGCTCCAGAGTTACTGTCTGAATTTAGGGTCATCCCCACGGACACCACTGACCCCTCTCTACTGTCCCAGGGCCTCCTCTAGCTCCAGCAGGAGCTGCATCTTTGTGTCAGGCTGTTCCTAGTCTGCCTTCCCACAACACTCTCAGCAAGAGCTCAGTCATGGAGGCATAAAGATCCAGCCAGCCTACAGGTTCTACCACTAACCCTACATTCTAAACCTCCCATTATCCTGGTGCCACCACCTGACCCTTATTTGAGGACCCTTGTTGACAGCACCAAGTGCCCGCTCCAATTTGGATACACAGGCATCACTTCCTGTTCAGTGTGGGCACTGCAAGGCAGTGGAAATGCAAGGGGACCCAAGAGCCCTCACTCATGGCAGATATGAGACAATGACAGCCTTGAGAGGGTAGCAGAAAGATGACCCCAGGGGCCTGAGTGCTGCCACCCCAAATGCAGGCACACCAAGGGTCCAGGCTCTTCTTGAGCCTCTAGCTCTCTCTTTTCCTTTCCTATAGCAACCCTGTAACAGCTACTGTTCTGTGAATGCAGAATGCAGAATGTAAGCTACAATTTTCCCACAAGAAAGAAGTGGATACAGAAAATATCTATCAGCTGTGCGTGATTTAGTTCCTCTTTCACCTTGTTTCTCCTAAGTTTACTCATCTCTTTTTCACTAGCTGCTGCCTACACATAACACCCTTCCTTGGTAGGGGCAGCAGGCAGGACTCCATGCTCCCTGAACTTGAGCCCTGAAGAGCTCAGGGCCCTCATTCAGCTTCAAGAGTGAGGCGCCTCCGACCCCATATTCCCTCCACAGACAGCTGGTCCTCCCTCATCCCCAGGGACTCCACATCTGTGTCTGTGTTCACATTCTAGTACTGACACTGGTGTGGACAGCAACATCCTGCATGTCCTCTTCTTAGTTTAAATTAGCCATTAGTCTAATCCTAATTTTGATTCCGCTGCTCCTGTGCCAAATGGGAAACAAGAAAACCGAAGTGTGACCTGAGTGAAACTTATCTATAGCTTCCCGCGGCCATTTGCCTTAAATATGCAAAGTTGCCCCTATCTTGAATATATTTTGCAGTATCATGGTAAAATATACAAGTAGAACAGGTCATAAAACAGGTAAATGAGGAATATACCAGAAAAGTGATCTGTGGCCAAGAAAAAATTTTTTGCCTGTACAGTAGAGGTTCTGCAGCCCCAAAAAGAACATCTGGCTATATCAGGAGGGACCCCTTCCCTCTAACCACTCTGTTTCAGGCTCTGTGCATAGGAAGCTCCTCTGAAGCTTCTATAGTCAGTAGTAACTGCAGTTTGCACAACAGGATTGTAGTTTGGGGAGCAAGGACTTGAGCAGGAAGGTTCTAGCTCATAGAGGCTGCAGCTACTCTCTGGTGTCAGGCAGGCAGTTGGCCAAATCTGCCCTGGGAGGTGGCCTGACAAAGGCAGTTGATGTAGGCTGGAAAGACATGCGCCATGATCAGAGTAAGAGGAGACAAGACTTTATGGAGACCCAAGTACACTGACAAGGGAACAGTAGGCAGGTGCGGTTCCAAGTGTCAGCGTGAGAGGCTAGAGTTTTTATAGGGATTTGATGAATATTCAAAGGAGTCTAGGCAGCAAATATAGATATCTCAGGAGTGTTTTCTTCCAAGTTGCCCTGTTTTTCTAATCTTCCAGGAAACACCCTCATTGTATTTAAAGTTGTACATTAAAGTTGCAAAATCACAAAGCTTTTTACTTTAGCCTCCCAGAAGGCCTCTTGTAGCTGCAGGAGGAGTGTTGGTGAGGTAGTGGTAAGAATAGTTTTGGATAAGGAGGAATGGAGCGAGCCGAGATCAAAGGATGTGGTGAGTTATTTAGTTGCATGCAGTGGCTCTCTCAATCTCCTGAACACATTCTAAACATTTAGTTTTGACCGTTGTCAAAATGAAAGAGCTAGTGGGCCGGAGGGTTAGCTCAGTGGTTCCGGCGCCTGCCTCGCAAGCGTAAGGACCTGAGTTCGATCCCCGGTTACCACATATAATGCTGGGCGTGGTGGCTCACGCCTGTAATCCCAGCACTCGGGAGGCAGAGACAGGAGGATTGCTGAGTTCGCAGCGGCTTGCCTGGGCACCATAGTGAGCTCAGGGCCAGCCT
>PVIC010044103.1:0-15144 GCA_004025085.1 Thryonomys swinderianus
TTTCTTTTTTATTTTCTTCTCTTTCAAAGGCATAGTAATTTTAGTACCACGTTGGAAAGAAAAGTAGACATTTATGATGAGTAAGTAGAGGAATTTATGTACAACATGATAATGGCAGGATATACACGTAAAACATAGGGTTCATTCAAAATCAGTACATTTTTACCTGTTCTTACTACAAACACAAAACAAAACAAATACATGAGTAGCCACTTGAGTTGATGGATAATTTAATTTGCTTCACTATAGTAACCTTTGTTTTACCATTTATGTCTATCCCATGATATCACATAACATACCTCCATAAAACCTATAAAATTAAAAAATGCAAAGGAAAGAATACCATGTTTGTATCATTGCAACATGAGAAGTACCAGCCACATTATATAATTCATAGGACTTATTGTAGGACACTACATTCCCTTTTTACATATTTCAGTTCTTGCACTATAATAATTTATTCCAAGCTTTGATAAAATTTGAAGTCATTGAAAATTACATTTTAGATATTATACTATTTTTGATTGCCTCATGGAAGTTTATCCACATTTCTTACTTGAGGGACATCTGGCAAAATATCAGAACTTGTATTCTGTTGCACAGTACAACACATGAGAAGGAGAATCCTCACCTGTTTGCTAAATGCTTCCCTATTGTTCAGCTCAGTCCATTTCGTGGATACTCATATGTAACAAGCATAACATGCTCAAAATTTCGTGTGTATTTTGTAATAATTGTGTCACAGCCTAAGCATGAGAGCTGACAACAATATTAATGAATAGTAACTAGGGTTATGCCATAAAGCTTACAGTTTGAGTTATTTTTTCAATCAGTGCTTTACATAAAGAAGAGAAATATGTCCATCTATATTAGGGATTATGTACACTATCAGAGTGAGAAACACTATGAATAATTCCAAAGAAGATCCATATTTTCCCATGAGTGTTGCAATATCCTGACATTTTACTATGAAACCCGATTATGTTGCAAACACTTAGAAAACAATGATTAAGTTTTGGTTCTTGCTTCTGTCCATTCCTTAGTTTAAATCTAACCTGTGAGCGAAATAATTCAAAGTTGGATAACGAAGAAATGGTATCAAAGAAAAAGTACAATTCATACAAATTCTGCTGCTGGCTGCTCAGTAAGTCCAGGGCTTATTTTATAAGCACGCGTGAATTTATCTGTTCCTAAGGTTTATGTATTATTAAACTCCTCCCGGTGCTGTATTGAGAGCTGAATAGCAAGTAGAATCAATTACCTGTACCTAGACCACGTTTTCTCAACTGGAATTACATCTTCTCCGAAGGAGAAAAATTACTTCTTGGGGAGGAAAAAAACTCTTATTATTTTTATATAAAAACACGTCCAAATATACATATAATATATAAGCAAAAATATGTATGCGTGTGTGTTTGTGTGTAGTAGGAAAAGTTCATCTGAAAGTAATTACAAAAATAAATGTCTAAAGAAGTAATGAAAAAGGGAAACAAAGCGTATGTATTTAGTGGGTGAGCCTTGTGGAGTGGGTAGGGAAATGAGAAAAAATGAGAATTAAATTTTGTCATATACTGGTACAAATTCCAATATTGAGTGTGATCATGATGTGTGTATACAATGTACCAATAAAGATAAATTTTAAAAGAAACTGAGAATTGGTAGCAATTATATAACTTACAAAAACTAACCGAGAAATATAAATTCAGTGGCAGAGCTGCAGCTTCAGAATTTCTATATGGGGATGGAAACGACAGAGCAAATTTTCTTGGAAGTAGAGCAGAGTTAAAAGGTAATGGCAGAATAAAGAATGACAAGTTTCAGTCATTTATGTACAAATGGACACACCTTGAGGACACAGTAATAAGTGAAATAAATAGATCCGAGTTATATAAATACCATATCTTTTCTCTGGTATGAGAACCTGTAGATGTAAATGAGTTCTAGAATGTATGATAGAGTTTTCAAAATAGGAAATATTCAAAGGGAATGTGGTGGGAGACTGTAATGAGGGAAAAGAATAAATATGATTTGGAAAGAAAAAGAAATGGCACGTATATAAGGGGTGGAGGTTGTGGGTTGGTAGGGGTATGGGTAAAAATGAGAATTAACTTGTGTCATGTACTGGTACAAATTCCCCAATGGTGAGTGTGGTTGTGAGCTGTATATAAAATGTACCAATAAAGAATTCAATTTACAAAAATGAATTCTTGGCAGGGACAAACTCCAGGCTTTTCAGATGAAGTTCTATTGTATTTGTACAATGTTGATATCCAGGATTCTCAGTTAGCCCCCAGGCTTCCTAGCTCCTGGTACACTGTGTATAATCTTATCTCCTTGACTGTAGGATCTATGAAGATGGATCCTATTCCTTTAATTAGCTTACATAGCACATGTGTAGACATTTCATATGTTTGATTATAGTCAATGATCATTTGAGCTCGAGTTCTCCTTAGTACTGACCCCAACGAGGTGAGGTCTCAGAAAAGGATGAATGCCAGACACATCAAAGGAAGAAATGACTGTTATATTATACATATCAACCCCTGAGCAAAGTGACTTCAGGTGCGGGAAACTTTACTCAGTTCTCCACTCAAAAAGAAATTATTTCTTCCAAAATCTACCTAAGCTTGAAGGAAAACTGAGAGTTTCAGACAAGAAATGCACTCCCCAGCAGATGTGTACATTACAGGCTTACAGGATAAGAGAACTCAGTCCGCTAAACCCGTGCCTGGTTTTCTGGCCTGTGGCACTTCTGATACTCTTATGTAGTTTGAAATTTTGAACTAATTAGTTATGGAAATACAGAGTTTAATACACACTATAGCAAACAACGTTTCATTTAACTTTTTTTTCTTATCCAATTGGCATTAAGACCCGGCATCACACGGTAACCACTGCAAAGAAAGGAATGCTGCTGAAAAAATCGCGAAGTACGGTGTGGAGATATTTACATATTTATTCAATGACGATGATAAATGGTCTCTTAGTTCTGAAAATTAAGATAGTTTAAAGTTTTAAATTACCTTGAACATACGTCAACTGATTTGCCTTTCAGTAAGACAAACATTAATAAATATCCCTGTTGGGTGGAGCTAGTAGCCTCTGTACATTTTTTTTGTTTGTTTGTTTGTTTTGTTTTGTTTTTTGCTTTTTGGAGACAGGGTCTCACTTTGTAGTTCAGGCTGGCCCTGAGCTCACTATGTTGCCCAGGCAAGCCGCCGTGAACTCAGCAATCCTCCTGTCTCTGCCTCCCGAGTGCTGGGATTTCAGGCGTGAGCCACCACGTCCGGCATTGTGGTATGCGGTGTTGATTGTTTGTGGGCGTGTCTCCACGCCCAGCATTATATGTGGTTACCGGGTATCGAACTCAGGTCCTTGTGCTTGCGAGGCAGGCACTGGAACCACTGAGCTAACCCTCCGGCCCGCCTCTGTACATTTTTGTTTTAAATCTAAGAAATTTCACTCCTTTTGTGGTGGAACAAAACTGGAATCTAGGTTTTCTAAGGGATTATACAGATACCGTTTTTTCTTACAGTCTTCAACTTGTGAGTAACCTTAGTAATAATGTATTGCTCATTTATTATCCTTCATCTGATTTATGATATTGTTTACCAGAAAACTGTATTTCAGGAGAAGTGAAGAAAAACATTTTATTGTAAAAGCAGATAAATATACATGAGTGAAATAAATATGCATAGTTATGTATAATTTTTATGATAACTGTAATTCTCTTAAGGTGGTCCTGGCCATGATATATTTTATATCTTTTTAAAATTAAATTCTTTATTGGTGCATTTCATATATAGCTCACAATCACACTCAACATTGGGGAATTTGTACCAGTACATGACACAAGTTGATTCTGATTTTTACCCATATCCCTGCCCACCCACACACCCCACCCCTTATATACATGCTATTTCTTCTCCTTTCCAAATCATATTTATTCTTTCCCCTCATTATGTTCCCCCATCACATTCCTTTTGAATATTTCCTATTTCACAAACTCTATCATACATTCTAGAACACATTTACATTTACAGGTTCTCATACCAGAGAAAAGATACAGTATTTACATACTTGAGATCTATTTATTCACTTATTACTGTGTCCTCAAGGTGTATCCATTTGCACACAAATGAATGAAACTTGTCATTCTTTATGGCAGAGTAATACTCCATTATGTCTTAAAGAAAAAATGATATATACGGCAGTAGTGATTGCTTCAAAGTAAAATATTGATTTTCTATTCAGTTTTAGATCGAATCTCTATTATTGATTAAGAAGTTCTAATTTGGATAGATTCTGGCTCCCTAAAAGTTGTAATAAAACAGAAAAAAATAATTGAATTGTTGTCCATTGTGAAAGGAAGCACCCTATTATGTATCTTCAATTCATCCACGTATATGTGAATAGTGAACAATCTCCTTTATCAGATATTAGGAGTGCTTATTTTATGAAAATATTATATGTGGATGATACATTCAATTCCCAAACTTCATATTATGCTTCTCACAGGTTGTTCTCACTTTTAAGATTTAATAAATTCTTCAAATACATTGTGAAGCTAACTAGAGAACTGAAAAATATCCTTCCTTAATCTGAATGTGTGGTTTCTTGTAATGTATTTATGACTTTCACACAGTGATACCTGTTACCTTCTTCAAGAATCTTTATTGTACAAATATCTGAGGATATTGGGTTACTAGGATACATACTATATCCATTTGGAAGATGTTTAGTCAACCAATATAACCAGATTCTGTATTAATGACTTTGATAAACACTTATATTGAGGTACAGGCAAAAATGAATTTCATCTGACAAATTTTCATAAGTGCTATGAAATTTGGGAAATACAGAATAAGTTTAAAATTACTATAGACAATATTTTTGTCCTAAACAAAACTTTCTTGAGAACTTAAATTTTAATTTTGAAGAGCATCCTAATTTTGAGCTTAGAAATATGACAAATTTGGCCTCACAAACTGGAGATATTTTTTTTTTTGCTATTTCCAGTTGCATTTTATTTTCAATTTGCTCTCTTTGGATGCATAAGAAGTAAACTATAGTTTTAGTTCACAATTGCTGATCTAAGAAGTTACTCAAATCTAGTGGTTTAAATCCTCCAAATTTATTGTTTCATAGTTCTCTAAGTCAGTTGCTCAGTATAAATCATAGAGGTAGAATCAGAATTTCATCACCTCTTCACTAATTACAGATTGTAGAGGTTGCTTGAATTCCTGGCTGCAGGACTATAACTGATTTTCCTCTATCTTTACATTACCCTTTCCACTTATTTCTCATAAAGACTGTAGTGATTGCAGTGATCCCTTCTAAATAATATACTCATGCCAATATCCTTAATTTCCATCTACTTCTAAGAGCACTTTGCCTATAGGATAATACAGATTGAAGGAACCAGATCATATAAATCTTTTGTAATTAGTTTTTCAGTTTACTATAATATTGGAGGTCATCTTTTAACTAGAACTTTACAATTCTTCACTACCTAAAGACTAGCCAAAAAAATTCCTAATGAGGACAAATTCTTCAAGCAATGATGCTTGGAAATTCACCAGAACTTAGCTACTTAGGTTAACTGGAAGAGAAAAATTGAGTACAGTTTTACAATTTAGTTGCCAAAAGTAGAAAAAAAATGGACTTATTTTCTAAAACAGTAGAATTTATAATGATTAGAAGTCTACAATGGCCCAAGACCAACAACTAGTTTTTTTCATCTTTCAAGCTGGAATATGATCTCTTGTCATGTACCATGGACAGGTGTTGATGGAACGAGGGTGTACACGTTGGTAAGACGGGCCACAGAGGATAGCAGTTACAACTATCCAAACTCCTTCCTGGCTAATATGATGAATTTTTTTCTCTACAGCATATTGAAGGTCTCTACTTTCCACAAAATGTAATTTTAAAAAAGGTAAATAGAAACACAGCTTTTATAAATAAAGAGGAGAAAGGTAATTGAAGGGAGGACAATGGAACAGAAGAAAAGAAGCAAGATATTATGAACAGGTATTCACTATGGCGAACATGATCATTACGTATATCTAAAACATGCCAATAAAATTGATAATTAATTAAAGCTCTGGACAGCTTCTGAGATCTTATCTGTACAAGTAAGTTGACAAAAGTTTGATTTCAGTTTTTTTCTAGTTATTGAATATGC
This sequence comes from Thryonomys swinderianus, assembly GCA_004025085.1. Lineage (NCBI taxonomy): Eukaryota > Metazoa > Chordata > Mammalia > Rodentia > Thryonomyidae > Thryonomys > Thryonomys swinderianus. The sequence goes on from PVIC010044103.1 coordinate 6,188, forward strand.
TGAAAGGACATAGAGCAATGATAGGGGAATATGTGAGTTTGTCTTGCAATTCAGCCAAAATATCCTCTTAGAAAGTTATTAAGTACTGACAATTACATGAACTTTTTTGCTAATTTTTATAAACTAAGGATACTGATTAAATCATACAATTACCTAAAGTGAGCCTAAGATAAACTATTATTTTAATAGATATATTTACATAATTTAAAATAACAAAGATATTTGGACTTAGGGAATTTCACTTGGGAAATCATCTCTTCTTCCCTACTCTTTCATATCCCTTTCCCTTCCCTCTCTTACCTCATCTTCCCTCAGTTACTCTTTCTCTCCTCTCCTCTCCTTTTCTCTCTCTTGTCCTCTCCTGTTCTCCTTTTCTTTCCCTTTTTCATTAAATCAATCTTTCTTTCTTCCTCTTTGTTGCTAAAGCAGTTCTGAAAGTCCTGTTCCATGAATGTTTTTAGTTGTATGGTCATGGTTGCCTTGACACCATGAATCCCTTCAAGATGTACAGCAATCCTCCTGCCTCTGCCTCCCGAGTTCTGGTATGACAGGCGTGGGCCACCGTGCTTGGCACTGTGGTATGTGATACCGGGGACTGGACATTTAAATCACGGTGCCCACTTGCCTGGCAAGGTGCTGAGTTTGATCACTGATATCAGAAAAAAAATCATAAGCCTTGCAAATATTTTGAGTTCAGTGTGGTAGTTCTGGGTACAAACTCAATTTGCATAGTTCCCTCAGGATCAACACACACATGCAATTATAGCCTTCTAGCTGGATATTTATTAATATACTTTTTCAAGGAAGAATTGGGCAATTTTATTCAAAATTCATAACCTTGGTCTCAGAGTCACAAGCATAAATCTGAGTTTAATCTACTGTGATGTTATCACTTAAGCTGGAATTACACAACTCCCATCAAATACATTGTTCATGATCCATGATTAACCACACAATTCCAATCACTTCTCAACTCTAGGTCACAATATAGCACGACCACATCAAGTTCCCACAAGGGGAAAAAAAACCTTACATTTCAACTGGACAGATATCAGTAGTAGCCCTTACCATATCTTTTGGCCTGGCCTCATGTCTCCTGGAGATAGAAAAAAAGCAATTATTGATGATTAACACTATACTACCCATATGAAGGTTAACACGATTAACCACAATCTACTTCTGAAGCTCTAATAAGCATTAAATGAAAATAGATTATACTTTAGTGGAAATTGATTGAACTGACAACATATTATAATTTGGAAAAGAGCATATGTTATGGATATGTAATGAGTTACTGTAATGTAACACAAAGACCTTTTAAGAGAACTATAATATCCCTTCCATACTAAGGTACTGAGGTCCCATGAGGGTCTGTGTAACCAGCAGCCAGATGTTGTTTTCTCTAGTTAGATCTTCTTTCTTTCTTCTTCTATACAAGATTTTTATGCCTCTTCACTCCATGCAATCATTACTCAACAATCAAGTACAACTGAATCTTTCAAATAGTAGCAACAGTTAATCAATGGAGTCATAGAGTCTGTATATATTCCAGAAGTATCTTGAAATATAATTACTTATAATTGTCTAGGGTCTACAGACAACATAGTTATTACCTTGGCTAACTTACTGGTGAGATAATGGCAGAATTAGTTAATAGGCAATGTAGTTTTAAATAATTAGGATTTTAATGCCAGGCATGGAGGCTCATGCCTATAATCCCAAAACTTAGGAGGCAGAACCAGGAGTATTGTGAGTTCAAGGCTAGCCTGGACAACATAGAGAGTTCAGGGTCAGCTTGAACTACAAAGCAATACCCTGTCTCAAAAAACTAAATAATACTAAGAATAATAATTATTATTATCAGGATTTTATTATATAAATATATAATATAATATTTATATTATATTATATATAAAATATACCAATAGAGAATACAATTGAAAAAATTCTAAAATTCTCAAGAATTATTCCACATCTAACCTGTGCTGTGAAAATGTAACAAATCTTAGTGTCAACAAATCTGTTCATAAGATTGTTTACTGCATATCTTATGACCACTATCAGAATGACATTTCAGGAAAGAAACATTCTTTTCTAAATTCTACAGCTCATCGACAATGCACCTAGGGACCCGAACGCTCTGACAGAGATGCACTGTGAGATTAGTGTTGTCAGCAAGGCCGATAACACAGCCTCTATTCGGCAGGACATGAATCCAGACATAATTTAGACTTTCAGGTCTCTTTATTTTGTAGCACTATGAAGGATCTGGGAAAAGTAATTGAAAACTTTCTGGAAAGGATGTGACACTCTAGATGTGAGTAAGTACATTTATGAATCACAGGATAAATTGTAAATGAGATTTTGGGAAAAGTTGATTGCAACTCTCATAGATAGCTAACATTGAGGAGCTCAAGACTGTAGTGAAGGAGGTAACTGCAGATGTGGTAGAAATAGCAAGAGATTTAGAATTCGAAGTGGAACCTGAAGATGTGACTGAATTGCAGCCATCTCATGATAACACTTCAAAGAAAAGTTTCGCCTGTGGATGAGGAAAAAAAGCATTTTCTTGAAATAGAATATATTACAGCTGAAGATGCTGTGCACATTACTGAAACACCAACAAAGAATTTAGAATATTGCAGAAATATAGTTGACAAAGGAGCAGCAGCGTTTGTCAGGACTTATTTGAATTCTGAGAGGGCTTCCGTTATGTATAAAATGTTACCAAAAGCATCACATGCCACAGAAAAATCTTACATGATAGGAGTCAGTTGCTGGGACAAAAATTTTTATGTTTAAAAATTGCCACAGGGAACCTAGTTTTAAGCAGCCATCACCTTGATGTGTCAGCAGCCACCAATACTGGGATGAAACTTTAAAAGTGAAAAGATTATAACTCACGACTCACGTGATCTTTCTTTCTTTCTTTCTTTCTTTCTTTCTTTCTTTCTTTCTTTCTTTCTTTCTTTCTTTCTCACTCTTTCTTTTTTCCTTCCTTTCTTTCTTGCACTGCTGAGCTTTGAACCTAGGATTCTCACTTACTAGGAAAATGTTAAATACCAAAACACATTTTCTGCCCAACAGTTTTATCTAAATTAAGTTATGCATGTTAGTTATTGTATGAAATAATTATAAGACATACTTCACACACTACAGAAAGGCATAAGCATAACTTTTATAAGCAAAGAGAAAAAATAATTTGTAATCCTATTGTAGTGATCAGGAGATGAATTTATAACATCTGTGTGATACGCCTTGAATAATTTTGTTTAAAAAATTATCATTTTCTAAAAGACACAAATTAATGCAATGCATTTTTGAGAAGTTTTAATGTAGTATATCAAATTGATTAACATTTACACTTTAAGGAATATTCCTGTTTCATCCATCATACTGTTTATAAAACAACCCATATGCCCATTAAGTAGAGACTGGATAAAAAAGATGTGGTTTTTCTATAAAATGGAGTATTACTCTGCCTTAAAGAACGATAAATTTAAGTCATTTATACTCAAATGTATGTACCTTCAGGACATACTCATAAGTGAAATGAATAAGTCACAGTTGTATAAATATCGTATCTGTTCTCTGATATGAGAAACTGAAGATATTATTGAGTTCTAGAATGTATGATGCTTATTGCGAAATAGAATATATTCAAAAGGAAATGTGTTGGAGGTGTGAGTAATGAAGGTTAAAGAAAAAATGTGATGCTAATAAAAAAAGGAAACAAAACTTATGTATATACGAGGTGGGAGGTTGTGGGATTGGTAGGGGAATGGGAAAAAATGAGAATTAAATTGTGTCATATACTGTACAAATTTCCAGTATCAAGTGTGACCGTGACATGATATGTTATACAATGTACCAACAAAGATAATTTCTAAAAAAAATTAACATACTATACTGATCTAAATGAAATACTGAATATCAAAGTATTTTTAGATATACTTATGTCACAAAATTGTTTTTACTTGGGCTAGGAAACTATGATGTAAAGTATCACAAAAGCATATCACTTTGCTTACAAATTTGAATACCCCAGAATAACACATAATGAATTGTTAATAAAACCACAAAGAGAGAGAGAGAGAGAGAGAGAGAGAGAGAGAGAGAGAGAGAGAGAGAGAGAAACTCCTGCAAATAAATACCTTACACAGAACTTTCAATCCTAATATAAAAAAGTACATAATTCAAAGATAGAGCAACTATTTTAAAAGTCAGGGAAGTTGTCTGAACACACACTCTATCAAAGATATATAGATTTCAATTATATCCACAAGGGTTTAACATAGACATTTAAACTAGTAAATAAAAATGGAAAAATTGTTTATTATAGTGGTATAGCAACACTGTAAATCAGTTGTAAATTTTCTTCTCCCCCCCCCCTTTTTTTTTTTTTTGCTTTTTGGAGACAGGGTCTCGCTTTGTAGTTCAGGCTGGCCCTGAGCTCACTATGGTGCCCAGGCAAGCCGCCGCAAACTCAGCAATCCTCCTGTCTCTGCCTCCCGAGTGCTGGGATTACAGGCGTGAGCCAACACGTCCGGCATTGTGGTATGCGGAGTTGATTGTTGGTGGGCGTGTCTCCATGCCCAGCATTATATGTGGTTACCGGGGATCGAACTCAGGTCCTTGCGCTTGCGAGGCAGGCGCCGGAACCACTGAGCTAACCCTCCGGCCCAATTTTCTTCATTTTTAACAGTACACATTTTGAACAATAACACATTTAGATATATAGGCAAGAGAAATTCAAAAATAAAATTTTTTGCACTCTCATAATTTTCTAGTCTACAGATAATTCAAGTGATTGTAATGCATTGAAGGGATAACTCAACTGTGTGTATCTATATACTGAAGTTAAAGTGAATGCATTCATAATGCACACACTTGAGTAAATTACTATAAATCTTTGTATCAGTTGGAAGTAGTTACCTGTGAAAAGTTACATGGTATATGATTCTACTTACATAACATTGAGAAAATGCAATGGAGCAAGGTCAGAAAACAACAAGTAATCATCAAATGTTGTCTGCATCTATAAAAAGACACCGGTAATTGTTGAGACTGATGACAATATCTTATTGAGATATTCATGCTAACATATCTCACTTTTGTTATAAGTAAAAAATCTAATAATCAAGAAACATGAATAAAAATAGCAGAAAAATTCAATTTATGTTATTAATTCATGAATATATTTTTGTTATAATTTTTATATTTGAAGTCACATAATTCTTTTAAGATGTAATCTACGATATACAGATTTATTGTCTTTCTAGTTTAGATCTTTAAAGATTTTCAGAATATGTTATAGAACATATTGTTTTCTACAACAGTGCTGGATAATGCATACATGTTTTTAATTTATGCTATTTTATAATTACAATGAAAGAACGTTCTATTTGCACTGAGATACAGCTTGTGTTTCTTGTGAATAGGTCAAATAATCTCATGAGAATTCGTCTGCACACCAGCTGTTAATGTTTACACATAAAATGAAAAGTGTTAAGTAAAAGTGTTCTGACCCGGGTAGAACGCTGATCACAAATGAAGCAAAAGGCAAAAATGAAAATATTTCCAAGACTTTATGCAAACTCTGTGTTTACACTGTGGGGCCAGTACAGACATTTTGAACTCCTACCTTTACCTTTATATTACTTACAAACTATGAATTATTCTTAATGGAATACTGTTGACTAATACATAAAGAATCAGTCAAAATAGCCCCCCCCCTGGATAGAGAAAGAATACCAAGCATTTGTCCATTAATGGCAGTTAAGCATTTATATGGAAAATAAACATCTATCCAAATACTATAATTTTATTTTTATTTAATAACTAAGTTCTTACAAAAAAAGTAATTTTAATGATCAAAGCAAGTTTCCAGGTAAAATAATATTACAAAATATCTATTTTACAAATGAAACATGATAAATGATTCATATCTGAGGTAATTTAGACCATCTTCACAAAAATCTGGAGAGATAGGAAACGTTAGGAAAAAGATTTTGTTGTTAGTAAAATTTTTAAATAGTTTGAATTTTACTTGAATGATATGCTGAAGATTTTTTTTTTTTTTTTGAGACAGGGTCTCGCTTTTGTAGTTCAGGCTGACCCTGAGCTCACTATGGTGCCCAGGCAAGCCGCCGCAAACTCAGCAATCCTCCTGTCTCTGCCTCCCGAGTGCTGGGATTACAGGCGTGAGCCACCACGTCCGGCATTGTGGTATGCGGTGTTGATTGTTGGTTGGCATGTCTCCACACCCAGCATTGTATGTGGTTACCGGGGATCAAACTCAGGACCTTGCGCTTGCGAGGCAGGTGCCAGAACCACTGAACTAACCCTCCGGCCCTGAAGATCTTTTTTTGAAAATGAGGAATAACAATTTATAAATATCAGAATGTGTTTACTAACTCTAATGTGAACTTGTATATATTTCATGAAAAATTAGAAATTATAATACTGTGTCATGTACTCTTTTAATTGTACAGTGATAATTCAGCTTAGAGACAGCAGAAATTTTAGTTTGGTATAATTATTAATATAACAAATAAAAATAACAAAAGTTATTTTAGAAATAAAATGTGAGAGAAATTTAGACAAATAATAAAATGAAACCGTTATTTTCTTCCAAATAATGCATAAATGGATAGAAATTATTGAGAGTAAAACCTAAATTTTATGCAGTTTGAAAACAAATGTGCCAATATTTTTTGTTTGTTTATTTGTTTTAGACAGTCTCTCTTTGTAATTCAGGCTGGCCCTGAGCTCACTATGTAGCCCAGGCAAGCCTTGAACTCAGCAATACTCCTTTCTCTGCCTCCTGAGTGCTGGGATTATAGGAGTGAGCCACCACACCCAGCATTCCAATTTTTTTTTAAAAAATTATTATTATTATTATTTTGGAGACAGGGTCTAGCTTTGTAGTTCAGGCTGGCCCTGAGTTCACTATGTGACCCACACAAGCCTTGAACTCAGCAATCCCTCTCACTCTGCCCCCTGAGTGCTGGGATTACAAGCGTGAGCCACCACACCTGGCACTGTGGTATGCGGTATTGATTCCTGGTGGGCATGAGTCACCACACCCTGCATTCTATGTGGTACCGGGACCGCACTCAGGACCTTGCGCTTGCGAGGCAGGCGCCGGAACCACTGAGCTAAATCTCCGGCCCACCAAATTTATATTTTTGAATATATCAATTTCTTTGTTATTTAGTATGCTACTCTACCAATCCATTGTTTTCTGTTTCACAGGGAGACTATCTTATTCCCTTTATCCTGATCTGCCATTGGGTAACATCTAATGATCAGGGAAGGCTTTAGCTATTTTAATCCAGTAAGCAGACATTTTCCATAGAAAACAAAATCAGTGCCAGATCCACATAGAAATATTTCAGTAAGTCACAGAAAATATTTTGGTGACCAAGGTAATTTTATAAGACCTAAGTTCCCGAGAAACACAAGAAGTTAACACAATAAAACCTGGTATTCAATCAAATTCAGATTTTGCAAATATGGATGGTCACTCATTTTTATTTTTACCAAATTTTGAAGAAATTGCGATGCTCATTTCAGTCAACATGTAAATGGAGAAAAGATCAAGTGGAAATTATTAGGAAAACATTCATTGAATCCATGCTTTCCTTTTTTGAACTTTTATAATCCTTTGTCATAGACTTGACATAATATAGTACATTGAGCTGGAAATTTAACTCAGAGTTTCCAGTGCCTGCCTAGCAGGTGCAATGTCTCTGGTTAGATCCTGCTTACCACATACAATATTGGGTTTAGTGACTCACACCCACCAGCAATCAGTACCACATACCACAATGCTGGGAGTGCTGGCTGATGACTGTAATCCCAGCACTCGGGAGGCAGAGGCAGGAGGATTGCCAAGTTCGAGGCTAGTCTGGGCCACATAGTGAGCTCAGAGCCAGACTGAACTACAAAGCAAGATGTTGTCTCAAAAAAAATAAATAAATAAAATAAAGTTTGCAAAAGTAACACTTTTTCTTTCTTTCTTTCTTTCTTTCTTTCTTTCTTTCTTTCTTTCTTTCTTTCTTTCTTTCTTTCTTTCTTTCTTTTTCTTTCTTTCTCTTTTGTTCCTTCCTTTCATTCTTTCTTTTTTATCGAACTTCATGAATAAAACACATTAACAGTATTACCCTGGCACAAAAAGATGAAAGGAAATATCTATACCTTCCTAGCTTTCAATAAGCTCTTTTCTTTTACGTTTTTCTCAAATTTTCATTGTCGCTCATACTAATTTCATTTCATAAAACTTACATTTCATACACTCTATAAAAGAGCATCCAATAAGTCACTATATGATCTTTTATTTTCATCTTTTAATAAAATTCTTAATTGAACTAAAATGTTCTAACTTGAAATATTTGAGTGTTCTAATTCAGTAAATACATTTTCTCTTAGATAACCATGGAATCTAAGAAATATAATAATTTTCAGACTGTATCAAGTGACATTTTACTAGAAATCATTCTCAATGCATTTTCTTTTTAGAAATATCACATTTTTTCTCAAATATAAACATTTTCTGTTTACCTTTCAAGGAATTTTACAACACACACACACACACACACACACACACACACACAATTGAAAACCTAAAAAGCAATATATCCAGAGAAGAAACTCTGGAAAATAAGTTCAAAGGAATGTAAAATAAAATATTTGTAAAAGTAGATTTATGTCATTAACTGAATCAAAGGTTTTCTTGCCATTATGGTCATTTTATGTCTCATGTGATATTTTTTTTGTTAAACAAAAAGTTTCTAATGATTAAAAATATCTCATTGTGAGCATCAGACAAACTTCTAGCAATACCAAACTATATGGCTCAGCTGCCATCTATCTCAGGTTACTTTTTATTTTTTTAATTTATTTTTTAGTTACATTCTTTTTTTTTTTTTTTTTTTTTTTTTTTTTTTTTTTTT
>PVIC010044104.1:0-15137 GCA_004025085.1 Thryonomys swinderianus
GCCGGCCGCCGTCCTTCCCCTCCCCTCTCCGTCCTGGCGACATGCGGCTGCTGTTCCTGGCCGTGCTGCGGGCGCACACGGGCAACGCCGTCACAGCCGAGCGCATCCGGTAGGTGCGGGCCGGGCATCCGAGCCGGGCAAACGGCCGGCCGCTCGGCCTGGGAGCGGGGGCGGCGCGGGGACGGGCGCGCGCACGGCAGACACGCGCCCCGGGCTGGGGCCCCAGGCCGGCGGCTTCCCGGGCACCGAGGCCAGCCGTGGAGGGCGCGCAGCGGCCGCGGCGCGGGCCTGGCCAGGCGGGGCCCAGCGGGTGCGGAGACCCCGGCGCTTCCGGCCCGCGCCGCGGTCCCGCTGCACCTCCGCACCGGGGCTCCTCCCCGCGCAGTCCCTGGCCCTCCTGCGGTTTCTGCGGGGGTCTACGGTTTGGTCTGCGGGCGGCACCCCTAAGGGCGAGCCGCACTCTGCGCCCGGAGCCCCGAAGGCAGCGCCTGGGGGGCGCAGGTGCTGGACCTCGGTCCCCTCCTCTGTTCCGCAGCCCACTTGCGCCATGAGATTTCCCCATTTACTTCCCCTCCGCGGGCTGTTTCCTCACCACTGCCGGGAAGGACGGGGCCTTCCGCTAAAAATGTTACCTTTCTCCAAAGAAGAAGTAAGACTGGGGTAAACTGAGGTTTACTGGACAAATTAGAGTTAGAGTTGTGCGTTTGAAGCTAAGGCCTTTAAAGTGAGCTACATCCCCACCATTTTTTATATTTAATTTTGAGACAGGGTCTCACTGAATCGCTAAATTGCCCAGGCTGCAGTCAAAACTCGAGACCGTCCTGCCTCAGCCTCCCAGAGTGCTGGGATTATGGGCGTGCACGACCATGGCCAGTTACTCTCTGGGCTTTTATCCTACATCAGTTCACCCTCTGGGCTGAACCAGGAAGAAGCCACCTGGCTGGAAGCTCTGGGAGGTGCCGGAGAGAACCCAGAAGCAGGCAAAGACGAGGAGGTGTGTGCCCCAAGAAAGCCCGCCAGGCACATCCGAGGTCTGCTGGGTTCCTTGAGGCCGAGGCGAAGGGGCTCCCGGAAGAGGAGGGCTCCCCTCGGGACGGACGGGCTCCAGCCCAGCGGGAAATGAAGGGGACACAGTCGCTCAGAGGCCGGAGCAGACCCAGGTGCCCACGGCAGTGCGGGCGGCTCCGGGCAGCGGTGACAGTGGGCGGCACTAGGGGCAGAGAGCAGACCGGCCGCCCGCCGGGGCTGTGTTGGCCACGGGGAGGAGCAGAGATCGGGCTTCCGGACGCGGGCCGCATGCAGCCCAGCGACGGGAGGGAAGGTGTCCCTTTGCCCTCTGGAGGTCGGACAGACGGACACAGCGCAGGGAGGGAGGCACCACCCACGCCTGGTGCGGCGACAGATCAGCCTCCGCCCAGCAGGAGCTGGCGGCCACCTGCGGGGTCAGGCGGGCAGGGTGGACACGTGGGGAAGAAAGAGCACGGCGCCCACCGGACCAGCGACCTGCGGAAGCGCGTGGGCCCCGGACGAGGTGTCGCCGCACGACGCAGGGCGGTGTCAGTGACTGGGTGGAGCACGGAGCGGGGCGGAGGCAGGAGACATGTGACGGGTCTGCACACGCGTCCCCGACGCCGGCCTTTCACCCCGTGCCCGGGGCCGCTCCGCACGCACACCCACCCGCACCGGACGCTGGCCTTGCCCTTGTGCCGGCTCAGAGGAAACTGGATGGGGCCCCAGCCGCCGTCTCTCAGTCCCGCGCTCTCCCCGCCACGGGCGAGCTGTGCACCCCGGACGCTGCCCTCCGCCCGGCCTTGGGGTGCACAGGGAGGAGGCCGGGCCTTGCGAGGCCCCCTGGTACTGGCCTCCTGGCTCGGAGCGCGAGGCGGAGCGAAGATTACAGCGTAGGGAGTGTTTGCCCGCTACTCAGAGCCGGGTGTGTCCTCCCTCACCTCAGGGCAGATTTCTGGGCGAAGGAGGGAAAAGCAGAAGTTGTTTGAAGACACTGTCTGTCCTGGGAAGGTTGCTTCCCCAGGGCTGCGATGCTGTGGCCGTGGGGGGGGGGGGGTCCCACAGTGACGGGCATCCCCACGAGCCAATCAGCAGCGAGCAGCAAGACCGGAGCAAGTCCCTCAAGTTCTCTGCCAAGGACCCTGGTGACTTTTGCGTAATGCTATGCGGTAGGAGAGGGAGCCCCTGAGTGAGACCAGAGCTCCCCGAAGCCCAGCGAATACGGTGTCTGCATTAGATGAGATCGGATTGGATCGGCTTGGTTCCATGCTGACAGAGGCGAGTCTATCTTGGCATGTTAACGCCGTTCTTAGCACCGTGCTGGCCGCCTGTAGTCCCAGTGATGCCAGAGGCTGAGGCAGGAGGATCACTTGACCGCAGGCATTCAGGGTTATTTTGGTCAGAATAAAAACACCCTTCTTTTAAGACGTGCTTTTAAAAATTACCACTAATACATAAATAGCAGTACAAAATTTCGGTGAAATCAGAAGCGCAGTGAGAGGCGGAGTGTTAGTGGGGCCTCCCCGGAGCGCAGGGCTCGGCTCTGGGCCTGAGGGTGCTGCGCCCTGGTGACAACTGCAGAGCCCTGCCGCCCGCGGACCCTGGCCTGCCGCCTCAGCGTGGCGCTTCTCCCCGCCCACCGGTGTCCGGGCGCTGGACGCACTCGGTGAAGGTGCGGCGTTCGCGAGCACGCAGCCCCTGGGTGTTGGGGCTGGCAGCTGGGCTGGGGGTGGAGGGGCAGAGGGGCACCGCAGGGGCCGAGGCCTTCTGCCCCTCAGGGACAGCTGACAGTCGAGACACCTCTGGCCGTCACTGCCTGTCCACGCATGTGCCTCAGGCCTAAGCCGTAGCAGATCCGCGTGGTGGGTGACACACGAAGGACCAAGGGTGTGCAGAGGGCACAGACCCGTCCCACTCAGGCCTCCACAGATGCTGTGTGCGGCACAGCGGTCCCAGGGAATGCCCTGGGCTCAGAGAGCAGCCGCACGGTGCCCTGGACACACGTGCCGACAGGGCCGCTCTACGCGCAGTGCCGACGGGACTGCTCTATATACATTGTAGCTACACAAAGGCTCTGTACACACATCTATCTATAGGACTGCTCTGTATATACATTGTAACCACGTGGATGCTGTGTGCCACAACACTGTATCTACGTGATTGCTCTCTATACACTGTATCCATGGGAGTACTCTATACACATTCTCCACACAATGTATCTGTAGGAATGCTCTACATACCCTGTATCTGCTTGATCACTCTATATACATTGTTTCTATAAGAATACTTTGTATATATGTCTATAGGAATACTGTATGCATAACATTGGATCTATACAAATATGCTGTGAACCAGTGTATTGGCAGGAATTCTCTGCACACACACACTGTATCTAGATGACTACTATGTACACATTGTATCGTATTGTATTGTGCACAAATGCCTTGTGCACACACTGTGTCTACACCAAGCCGCCTTTCTTAGCTCTCTTCATCAACAATGTGTCTGGGAGCTGGCAGGGTTGCCCACTGCACTCTGTCAGGGATCGACGAGCCCATTGGCACTGGCATGGCTCGTACCTACAGATGCGCCTCGGGGTGGCTTTGCTTTCTTTGCTCTTTTAGTTCTAGTGGCACAAGATCTATACCTGGGTGTGTGCTTTGCACATGTAACCATGGATATCTCAGGAGTAAATCCCTAGATGTGGAGTTATTTGGTCAGAGGGTTTGTGCATTTTGTTACTTGATGTTGATTTCAGGTATATACGTATGTATCTAGTGTGGTCCTGGGGACTAAAACCAGAACCTTTACATGGGGCCCGTCCACTCTTTATACACACAGCTAGGTGCTGTGGTCTTGCTTACCACAGACTGCATGAATTTGCAGTCTTATAAATAAGGTGTAGAGTAGTTTTATTTCAGGAAAACTTGATGGACTTTTTAATGTTTTATAGATATTTTATTTAAAAAGGTGGCTGCAGTTGGGTACCATTTCTTTTGTTTTAAAAGCCGAAGTTTGGGGCGGAGATTTAGCTCAGTGGTTCCAGCACCTGCCTCGCAAGCACAAGGTTTGAGTTCGATCCCAGTAACCACATACAACAATGCTGGGCGTGGTGACTCACGCCCACCGGCAATCAATACCACATACCTCAGTGCTGGGTGTGGTGGCTCACGCCTGTCATCCCAGCACTCAGGAGGCAGCAGCAGGAGGATTGCAGAGTTCAAGGCTTGCCTGGGCTCCATAGTGAGCTCAGGGCCAGCCTGAATTACAAAGCGAGACCCTGTTTCAAAATATAAACAAACAAACAAATAAATTTTTTAAAAAGCTCAATTCCGACCCTCCCCTTCCCTCTCCTCCTCTTCTCTTTTTTCATACCAGGGATTGAACTCAGGACCTTGCACTTGCCAACCAGGCACTGTCTGCTGAGCTGAATCCCTGGCCGCCATTGCATTTCTTACTGCAATTTTATGCCTATTTATATTTTTCAGTTGGGTTGTTTCTTATTAATAAAATCTCTTTATATATTAAGCACAATAGCTTTTTTACTCCCCTTTGTATCGGTGGCAAATCGTTCCTTCTCTTCATTTCACATTTAAACAAATTTTATTCCTGCTACTGATGCCGTTCGGAAGGGTTCTTTTTAGCTGGGTGTGCGGTGCACGCCTGTAACCCCAGCACTCTGGAGGCTGAAGCGGGGGGTCCCTGCGGATTCGAGGCCAGTTTGGGAAGCGGAAGGCCGGCCTGGGCTAGAGAGCAGAGCCGTGTGTGTGTGTGTGTGTGTGTGTGTGTGTGTGTGTGTGTGTGTGCGTGGGGAGGGGATTCTTTTTCCCAACGAAGTTTGTACTTTGGATTTACAAATATTGTACCGAGAGCTGCACTGAGGTGGGGAGAGACATATTTAAAGAAGATGCTTTTTTGGAACGGTAGAGCACAGGCCACTGGACAGTTCTGAAGCCATGGCAACCGGCGACTTCTGAGGTCGCTTCTGAGGATTCGGCCGTAGATTTGAAACTGGACGCGGGGCGCCTTCCCCGGGAGGGAACTGAGGAGACGCGGCTGCGGAGCCCAGGGACCGGCGGGCACTCGGGGAGGACACGCTCCGGAGAGGGCGCCGCGGGGCAGGACGCGGGCTGAGCGCGGGCGAGGGCGAGCGCGGAGCGGCCGTGCGCTGGTGAGTGACCCGGGCCTCGCGCAGGGGCCACCTGGAGGCCGCGGGGCACCGCTGCGCCCTGAGAGACGCCGCCGACTTCGCGAGCCCGGCGGACGTGGCGGAGCTCCTGGAGGCGCAGCACTGCGAGGCGGCGCTGGCCCTGCACCTGTACCGGGGCGGCCGGCTCCTGCGAGGTGAGCCCGCGCCTGCGGAGGGGCCGCCCGGAAGGCCTGGGCGGGAGCAGCCAGCGGGCCCCGCGCGGCGCGGCTGGCACGGCGCGGCTGGCACGGCGCGGCTGGCACCGCCCGGCTCGCAGCGAGGGCGCCTGGCTTCCTGGCCCCCGTCGTCTCGCAGGTCACGGGATCCCTTTCGGGGTCATCGTCGGGGGCACCGATGTCAACGAGGACACCGGGCAGGAGGCGAAGCGAGAGGCCATGGGGCGCGTTCTCGAGGAAGCCAGGTGAGGCGGCCGAGGCGGCGGGCCCTGGCCCCAGGCGGTGCGCGCCCTCTCGGAGCTGAAGGGAGACCCAGCCCGCAGCGCCGCCCCCCCCCCCCGCGGGCAGGTCCCGCGTGGCCCCGGAGGACCCGCACGCGTGCCCTCAGGAGGCTCGGTGTGGCGCGGGGTCCGTCCGAGGCGGCGGCGCAGGCAGACTGCGGCTTTACCCGCCCCCGATCTGGGACCTGGTGTGTCTCAGCTTTGCCCAAGTCAGTATTTCTGGATCCAGAAACCCTCTGTGAGTGGGGCCACAGCTGGCTTTCTTTTGCTTTTTCCTTTTCATTGCTCCTTTGGTTTTCTTGAGACCGGATCTTGTTATATCGTTCACGCTGGCTTTGAGTCAACCATGTTGCCAGGGCCCCTCCCCCAGCAAATCCTCCCGCCTCAGCCTCCCAGCAGTTGGCTTTCAACAGTGACCCTCTGTGCTGTGACGCGTACTCCCAGCTGCCCCGGGCTCCCCGAGGCTGTGGCGGGCGCCCCTGAGGGAGAGGAGGGGCTGCCTGACACCCGGGACCTTCCACAGAACTCCCGGCCCTGCGGAGGGGGCGTCCCAAGCTTAAAGGGGGGTTCACTTTGGCTCCTGTTTTTAGTTAATACCTGACTGGCTTCAAAGAGGGGGTCGCTACGGTGGAGGGCCTGGCAGAGGAGCGATGCTCACCTCATGGCCTAAGAGAAGGGGGGGGGGGCTTCCAGGCCACGTCCCCAGGGCTGCCCCTTCTGGCCAGACCTCACCCCAAACACCAAGCCAGCTGCAGCCGCACAACCCACTGGCCTTTTAAAGACCCTGCCTCGAAGCCTTCGAGATTTGGGGGAACACCCAGAAGTAAAAACTGTAACACCCCTCCATCCTGCTTCTGTTTTTTGAAAATGTCTCCCTGCTCCTCTGGCCTTCCGCGGAAGAACAAGAGCAGCAGAGGAAGTTGCGAGGGCCACCTGGTTTACTTCCGGTGCACCCCAATTCTTTTTCTGATGTGAACAGAGCTGAAGCCTAATGGCCAGCGACCGTGGAGATAAAATTGATCGCACCTCCCGTGCGGCAGCCCCCGTGTGTCTCTAACGTGCTCTGAAGACCTGCCTCGCAGCGAGTGGACTGAATTCCGGGCTAAGCGCTCATGCTGTCTGTTCCTCCCTAGGTTCGCGGTCACGTTCACGGAGTCGATGAAGGGCCTGGTGCTGAAGCAGTGGGTACGTGTCCGCCTGCGTCCAGCCGCGGGGCTGTGGCCCAGGGAGGGCCCTGCGGGCTGACACTCTTAAAACTTCATGTGTTCTTGCTGGGCGTGGTGGCTCACGCCTGTCATCCCAGCACTCGGGAGGCAGAGGCAGGAGGATTGCGGAGTCCAAGGCTGGGCTGGGCTACAGAGTGAGCTCAGAGCCAGCCTGAACTACAAAGCGAGACCCTGTCTCAAAAAAAAAAAAAACAACAAAAAACCAAAAAAACCTTCACCCGTTCTTAAACATCGACCTTGGATGACACAAGGAGCCGAAAGCAAAGCTCTGCATGTTTTGCTGGTTTTCCTTTCTGTGCTGGGAGAGAGGGGGAAGCTGTGGCGGCCTCGCCTGCCTGGGCGGCCTCACCTACCTGGGCATCGTCTCTTGGGTGCAGAGGCTTCTCTGGGGTCAGATTATCCCTGACGCGTGTGATGGAGACTGGGTTTGGCAGAGCTGCAGCTTAATTCTCTTATACACTTTGGGTCCTTTTTTTTTTTTCCAAATGGGTATGTTTTAGATATACACAGTGATAGCGTTTGTCATAGGGAATTTGCACCTGTACATGTTATATCTCAGTTCTGCCCTTCCCCCCCTTTCCCTCCCTTCCCTTTAATTCCTCTTCCGCTCCTTATTCACAAACGCTCTCTCTACTTTCCCCTTAACTTCTCTTATTCTCTTTGTTCTTCTTTTCTCTCCCCCCCTCCGGGTTCCCTTTCTTATTTGAACATTTTCTTCCCGTTCCCCAGGATCTGTTCTGCATTTTGTCCTTATTTACACTTTCGGTTTCTCATGCCAGAGAAACAATGCAGTATTTAAACATGTGCGTCCGATTTATTTCGCCTACAAGTATGGTCTCAAGATGCGTCGTCCAGCTAGAAGTAGCTCAGGCGTGCCCTTCTTCATGGAGAGCTGTGCTCCGCGGCGTGAAAACCCCACATCTTCTTTATCCACGCGCCAGTCGGCAGACGGGAGCTGCTTCCACAATTTAGCTGTGACAGACTGTGCCGCATCCGCATGGCTGTGCGTGTATCACTGCGGGTTGACGCTTTTAATTCTTTTTGTGAAGATACCAAAAAGGGGAATGGCAGGGTCCCGTGGAGCCTCTAGGGTTAGCGTTTTGAGAAATCTCGACCCTGATTTCCGCAGCGGCTGCACCGGTCCGCGTGAACGGAGAAGGGTTCTTGTCCCCAGTCCGGCCAGCATTGGGTCCTGGGCAGTTCCTTGAAGACGCCGTTCTTTCTGGAGTGAGATGGAATCTCAGTGTTGTTTTAATTGGCATTTCTTGGATGGCCAGTGATGTTGAAGGTTTTTTCACGTATTTGCTTCCGTTTCTACTTGTTCAACATTGAATAACTTGTCTATTCATTTCAGGTGCCCTTTTTTTGGAATGGGCCTTTTGTCTTTTTAAAATTGCTAGACTTACTCTTTTAGGATAGGACCTTTTAAATTTATTTTTTCAATTTTTATTTTTATTTATTTACTTAGAGACAGGGTCTCGCTTTGCAGTTCAGGCTGGCCCTGAGCTCACTATGTAGCCCAGGCAAGCCTCAAACTCAGCAATCCTCCTGCCTCTGTCTCCCGAGAACTGGGATGACAGGCTTGAGCCACCAAGCCCGGCAATTTTTATTTTTTATTAGTATATCTTTGCACCTTGTGATGTTCACATTTCTTGTGGGGAATTGGTATGTTTTTGTACTTCTTGATGTGTGGATTTTTGAATAAAGTTCCGCTCAATACTGTTATTTGATTAGTTTCCGTAAATAAAAAAATAATATAAAAGCTTAGTAGTCACCTGCACTTATAGGGTTACTTCAGATGGTTTCTGTAGAGTCTGTCTTTACTGACGTGCTCTGGAGAGGTCGGCGTCTGACCAGCCATGTGCGGCGTCCGCCCGGAGCTCTAGTCTGTAATCCGTATTCTCTGACTCGGAAGGAAGCTCAGTTCGGGTCCCAGTTCGGTCAGTCTCACCTAATTATTGACCCAGAGTCCAATTTCAGAAATCACAGACTCCGGAGGCCCATGCAATTTGGTTCTTACTGCTTTTGCGATTTCAAATGCAACAGTAATTAAAAAAAAAAAAAAAAGCGTGGAGCGCAGCGCTTGGGGCTTCTCCCACGTCACTTTCCGAGGGAGCCCGAAGAGTCACCCACACAGTTCTCGCCCGGTGCCGCCGGACGGAAACCAGGCCGGGCCGTGAGTTCTCGCACCGAGCCCTCGGGGGTCCAGACGACCCTGTTCCTTCGGCCCTGGTGTGGACGCCCCTTCTGGAGCCAGGCCCTTCGCCCCTCTCCTGCGTTCCCCGCCACCCTCCCGGCGCGTGGCCAGCCAGGAGCACCCTGAGCTGGGCGGCCCTGGTTTTGTGTGAGTAGACAGGGCCGTGTGCCCGTCTGATGCCACGTGGCCAACTGGGGCTCGGCTCTTCGGCTACAGTTCTACCCGAAGCTCCCACCCTCCTCACAATCGGCGAGGCCAGCCCGGCCCTGGCCCTGCTGGGTGTGGCTGCACCTCGGGACCCAGCGTGGCTCCCCACGCCAAAGCACGTGGGCCTGGGCACAGCTGCCCCTCTCGCCGTGCCCAGTCTCACGTCTCCGCAGGCGCTCTGTGTGACGGCTAAGGCCAGGCTCCCCTCGGCACGGCTTCTTTTAGACTGTGACTCTATTTTTTGACCGCTAAGATCCTGAACTGTCCTAGGTGACGTGTTGTGGTGTGCCAGGCGGGATGCCCACCCCTTCCTGCTGCCAGGAGGGCTGAGAGCGGAAATCCCCGGAGAGGGGCCAGGAGCAGCGGCTAGCGCCAGGGCTTCCACGCGTGGCTGCTTCGGCCTCACTGCGGGGGAAGGCGCTGACCTAACTCCCTTTTGGGGCTGAGAGTGAACTTTCTTGAGGGGAGCATTTTCCTCGCCTGCGATTGGAAGGCCCCGTCCCGAGGAGGACAGCGACAGAACTGTGACACCCCCGGCCCCAGGAATTGAGCGCAGCACACACGGGGAAGCCGCTGCTGTGGATGCCAACGTGAACCTCAAGGCCGGGGCGCCAGCTGGTGCCTTCCTGGCGGAGCGCCCAGCCAGGGCTTCCAGGAGAAGTTGAGGAAGACCCACTGTGCTGCCACCGTTTTCCCAGCTTTTGGCAAAACCATAATGAAGCAGCCGGAATATCGTAGGACACCCAGCTCGGGTTTCTGATTTCACATGATTCCTGCCAGCCGTTTTCTTTTCCCTTTAATGCTTAACTATTACAGAAGGGCTTTTTGTTTTGTTTTGTTTTTTTGAGACGGGATCTCGCTTTGTAGTCCACCCTGTCCCTGAGCTCACTACGTGGCCCAGGCAAGCCTCGAACTCACAGCAATCCTCCTGCCTCTGCCTCCCAAGTGCTGGGATGACCGGCATGAGCCACCATACCCGGCACTGTGGTGTGTGGTACCAGGGATCGAACTCGAGACTTTGCTCTTGCCAGGCAGACGCCGGAACCACTGGGCTATATCCTGGCCCTAGAGAAGGGGTTCCAGGGCGTCTGGAACTCAGCAGGCTGCCGGGATGGCCCCCGGTGGGCGCTCTCTTTCCCGCGGGCCCTGCGTCCCCCGCAGCTCGTCCCTGGACACCCCAGCTGCCCAGCGTGGCAGCCACCCCCCTGGGGCCCTGCGCTGGCTCCCTGGCACTGTCCGCGCTCCAGCCCGTGCAGAGCTGTGCTCGGGAGAACCGGCAAGCCTGCAGGGCCGGGCGGACGGGAGCCTGGTTCTCCGCCTGGATTCTGTCCTGTCTGATTTTGTCTCTAAAAAGCAATAGCTGAACTAACACACTGACCTTTCTCTTTCTCTTTCTCTCTTTTAAAAAGCCACACGCTCATGGTAAGATCCACGTCCAGAGTCAAGGTAAGAACTTGTATGCTCAGTAGATAGATGTGTATATGTTGCGTTTTTTGTTTTGTTTTGTTTTTTTTGAGACAGGGTCTCGCTTTGTAGTTCAGGCTGGCCCTGAGCTCACTATGGTGCCCAGGCAAGCCGCCGCGAACTCAGCAATCCTCCTGTCTCTGCCTCCCGAGTGCTGGGATGAGAGGCGTGAGCCACCACGCCCGGCACTGTGGTATGCGGTGTTGATCGTTGGTGGGCGTGTCTCCACGCCCAGCATTATATGTGGTTCCCGGGGATCGAACTCAGGACCTTGCGCTTGTGAGGCAGGCGCCGGAACCACTGAGCTAACCCTCCGGCCCTGTTGCGTTTTAAAAGAATGTCTCCCTGAGAGATATAAGTTGAAATATGTGTGGATAACATGATTTCTGAGATTTACTTATAATAATCAGTACAATGGGTACATTTTCATAATTTTTGCACTCTAGAATAAAAGATGAAGAGCAGAAGTGATAATACCATTAAATCCAGAATGAGTATCCTTTTCCCAAGTAGAAGTGCAATATACTTTGTCTACGCCATGTTTAAGCAACAAAACAGGACAAAGTGCCCAGATCCCAGCACCAGGAAGGCTGAGGTGTTGCCAGCTCAAGTCCCGCCTAGGTGAATCAGTAAAACCTAGATGCGTCCCCAGAGCCCCACGGCCCCGAGGGAAACGGCCCAGGGGACCAGCTTCCCACTGGCTGACTTCACTATGCTTTGTACGGGGTCGTTTGGTGTCGCATCCACCTGTTACATTCACGGCATTTTCTTTTAAGTTGTAATCGCATTGGTAGAATTTGGATATGCATAGGAATCATATTCCTCACGGGGAATTTGTACCTGTACGCGATGTCTCTTGACTGCTCTTTTTCCTCCTCCATTCCCCTCCTTGCATTCTAACAGCCTCGCCTGTTTCCTAATCTTCGCACTTGACCCGCGATGGTCTTTTCCTTGTTCTGCGCCGTCCCGAAGAAGCATCTCCCATCACCGCCAGGCCACCTGAGGCAGCCGGTGCAGGGGTGCAAACTGTGGGGTCCGGCCTCGCTGTCCCCACCGCGTCGCTCTCTTTGCAGGACCCACTTGGTTAGGCTCATGCAGGACATGGTGGTTTTAACTGATTCTAATTCCTCTGGATGAATTCCAAGTTCGTTTCCTTTAAACATTTCATTCAATTCAAATTTGATTTAACATCTTAATGAAAGTGTCCCAGGTTTAGTGTTTAGGCTATCACAGGCTGGGTCAGGGCAAGGTGAAATTAGGAGACAAAAATAACATCAAGCTTTTTGTTCATTTGTTTGAGATGAGGTCTTGCTCAGTGGTCCAGGCTGGCCTTGAACTCATGGCAGTCCTCCTGCCTCAGCCTCCCAAGGGCTGGGACCGTGCTGCTGTCCTTTGTGTTTTCCATCTTTCAGGGAAGGTGCTGATAGATGATCAAACTTCATCGCTTCTCAAGATAATCTGTTGATAGTTGCATATGAATTGTCTACATTTTAAAATGTTCATCTTCAAAGAAAAATGTAAACTTAAATCCATCTGAGGCAAAGTCCTGGCCGCAAGTGGTCACATACCATTTGTGAAGGTTGAGCTTAGGCATTTTAAATAAAAGCGACAATTTTTACCAGGGGCTGCTAGAGTTTAGTTGCTAACATTTTAGAAACCTTCCCAAGGGTCCCTTTTTAGTCAAGTAGGGTGGTACACACTTGTAATCCCAGGACTCGCACACTCAGGAGGCTGAGGCAGGAGTGCTGCAAGTCTGAGGTCGGGTTGGGGTACATAGTGAGACCTTGTCTCAAAAGAAAACAAAAAGTGGGTCTGTGTGGCCTCGAGGAGTGTGGCCCAACCCTGGAGGGGCGGGGGTGTTGATGGTCGCTCAGGATCTTGGGGGGCTGGGGGTGGTGCCGGGACCCCGGGAGCACTCAGTGAACCTTCGGCTTCGGTAACCAGCGGAACGTTAGTGGCTCCGCAGAGTGACCTTTGCTCTCTTTCCAGGAATTGCAACAATACCCAATGCTGCCTTCGACTGGAACAGCTTCCTCCAGCGAGCAGGTGAGGGGCGCCAGGGACCGTGGCACAGAGGGTCAGGGGCAGAAAGGGATGCTGGGAACAAGGATAGGGCAGTGGGAAGTGACGTCACAACGGGACACAGGCCAGCCGGAAGTGACGTCGCAATAGGAACTGCAAGGGAGGCCAGGAGAGCAAATGGAGCCCTCCACCCCCAAGGGCAGCAGGGCTTCCGTCTTTATTTCGGTGCCAGGGAGTGAACTCGTGACCTTGTGCTCGGGAGGCAGGGGCTGGACCCACTTGAGCTACATCCCCGGCCCCTCAGCGCCACTTCTGAGAGTCACTCTGTGTCACCTCTGGTCTCTATGCAACGATGGCCTCCTGCCTTCTCTCCGCTTTGCTCTGTTGATCACGTGTGGAGGCCTGGCATGGTGCCAAACGCCTATGACCTCAGCTACTCAAGGAGCCGAGGCCAGGGCATCGCAGGTTCAAGGCCAGCCCGGGCAGCTGAGCGAGACCTTGTCTCCCAGGGAAATTTTAAAGGGCCGTGGGTGTCGCTCAGTGTAGAGCACCCCTGGGTCCAACCCCGCAACCCAAAGACAGAGCCAAGACAAATGACTCTTGCAGAAGCCTAAGAAGGCAGAGGAAGACGTAAGATTAAATCGCTTCAAATCACAGCATCGAAAGGGAATGACTTTCCCATATATAGGATTTTTAAAAGAAAAAAGGAAGCAAAATGTTACTCTCCGACCTGCCTTGCTATTCACTGTGTCCCCAAGGGCGGAGCTGACCTTGTGAATGCGAGTGTGGAGCCAGGAGGGCTGATCTCTCCTGTACAGCCAGGAGCGCCTGACCACGTCCACCAGTGACCGGCCCAGGCGGCAGGCTGTCCCGGGCCCCGTCCCGGGCCTCGGCCTCTGCACCTACGCTTCCCTGGGGTGGGTCCCCCGAGGCGTGCTGGCTCTAGCTGGCTTTCTCCACAGGTGACGGGGCGGGGTCTCTCTGGCCCCTTGCTGCGGGTGGTCCCCCGTACAGGTGCGTCACGAGCTGCTCATCTGCCGTCCTGTGGGTGGGCCTGGGGTGTCACAGTTTCAGCTGTAAGCATTTTCGTGTAAGGGTTTGGGTGCGTGTGCTTGTTTCCTTAGTACAGGATTGTAAATTCCAGATTGATTATTGGGTAGAAATATAAAAACTGGCCACCAGGGGGCAGGCTGGGGGCATGGCTCAGCGGTCCAGCTCCTGCAAGATGCCCAGCGTTCTGTCCTCAGCACCCCACAAAAACAAACACCCGAACCCGAGCTGCACAGTTTTCCAAGGTCTTTTGTCCTTTTTTTCTTTTTTTAGTACTGGATATTGAACCTAGGGCCTTCACAATGGGTTATATCAACGGTTCTTTTTTTATTTTGAGACAGGGTCTCGCTAAGCTGCTAAATTGCCCGGACCGTGCTAGGGCTCAGATCTGCCTGCCTCAGCCTCCTGGACGGCTGGGATTACAGCTGGGCACCACCGCACCGGGTAGCTAGGCGTCACTAGGAGAGCCAGGCGGTCCTCCGGGGGAGACGCTGGACCTCCATGCTCATTGTTCTAGGGGGAGAGGAAGTGTCCCCAGCCAGACCCGGCTTGGCCCACATACTCACTGCCCACTCTGGGCACCGCCAGGCACCCTCCCTCGTCCTGCAGCGTCTCTGCCTGGCGGGTTTGTGCAGCTCTTCATGGTCTGGCCACAGGCTGACGTCAGAGGAGCACAGTGAACATCTTCCTGTTCTCTTTTCCTCTTTTTCTTAACCATGCCTTTTAAAGAGTACGTTTCAATTTGTTGAAGTCTAGTTGTGCCAGTTTTTCTTTAATGAGAAGTACTTTCTGAGTCCTAACAAACCATCTTCTCTTCCCTAAGGCAGCAAAGGAATTTTTTTTTCCGCCTCTAAAAGTTTTAACATTTGCAATGTCGTCATTTAGGGTTATCAATCCATCTGAAGTTAATTTTTGTGTAGTGTGAGTTAGGGATCAAATGTATTTTTCTATAAAAATATGTTCCAGTATCATTCATTAAAAATGTTGTTCTAGGGCTGGAGGGTTAGCTCAGTGGTTCCGGCACCTGCCTCGCAAGCACAAGGTCCTGAGTTCGATCCCCAGAAACCACATACAATGCTGGGCGTGGAGACTCACGCCCACCAGCCATCAATGCCACATACCACAGTGCCGGGCATGGTGGCTCACGCCTGTTATCCCAGCACTCGGGAGGCAGAGGCAGGAGAATTGCTGAGTTCACGGTGGCTTGCCTGGGCTACATAGTGAGCTCAGGGCCAGCCTGACCTACAAAGCGAGACCCTGTCTCAAAAAGCAAAAAAAAAAAAAAAAAAAAAAAAAAAAAAAAAAAAGTAAAAAAAA
>PVIC010044105.1:0-15156 GCA_004025085.1 Thryonomys swinderianus
GTCGGGGTCTCAGCCGGGCCCCTCTTTGGCTTCAGAGGGTCCTGGAAGGTGAGATCTCACACTGGGACCCTGGGGCAAGGGGCAACTCAGGTGGGACAAAGCTAGGCCCTCGCGGGAGGGCAAGCAGCTCGCCGGACCAGAGCTCCCAGCCGGGCAGGGAACAGGTGCACGGATTCCTGGCCCTGGGCTAGGGGAGGGGACCAGAAGAAACCCAGCCTGCAGCCCCTGGCCCTGGCGGGAGATTAACAAAACAAATACTGAACGATCTCGATTTCAACACGTGGGGAGGGGCCGCGTGTCGCAGCGCGGGGGCTGGGGGGGCCGGAGCCATTTTACCACCTAACTAACTTTCCCTCTGCTTAGTTTCACCCAAATGTACACTCAACCACTCTCAATTTTCTTTTTTTACATTTTTATTTTATTTTGACAAATGCTCAGACTTTCCTGCCACAAATTATTGTTGGCCAGGTTACAAGTAGAAAGGTCATGTGTATCTTTTACTTGACAAAAGGGGGTGGGGGGGCCGATGAAATATTTGGGTTGTGGGTTTGAGGCGGGATTTCTTTCTCAATTTCCCGCCAGTCAGGGAGTTCTCACCCTGTCCGAGGGTCTGAGCCTCTCCCTGTTCACCCCAGCTGCCCGAGCCAGGGGTCAGCGTTCTGATTCTGTCACCACACCAGCGTGGAGTGGCATCTGGGTCGGACAGAGCAGACCCTGCAGGGTCCTTCCCTGGGGGTCGCAGGGAGGCTCCTGTCTGGCACAGGTTCTGGGGGAACTTGAGCCCCAGCATGAGGACCCAAGGTGTGGGGAAACACGGGCTGTTAGTCCACTGTTGGGTCCCCAGATCCCTCCTCCTGCAGGTCCGTCCCCCTCCTCCAGCCTCGGTCGCCCCGCTCTGTCCTCAGCGGAGCAGGCGGCATCACTCCAACCCCGGCCCCTCCCCCTGCCTGGGGCCCCACCCCCGTCCCTGCCCCAGGGCCACCTCCTCCGAACACCTCCCAGGCCGCGCCCACAGCTGAGACCCGCTGATCACCACCGCAGCCCTGGCTGGTTTTCTTCATGACAGCTGGGGAACTTCTGCTCCTCTGAGGGGTCTCATTCTTGCTTTTTGCAGCCCACCTGGCTGGAGCAAGGAAATGTGTGAATGAAGGAAGAATGGGGCGACACCCTGGCCGGAGAGGGCCGGAGAGGGCCCGAGAGGGTGCCTCCACCTCGCTGCAGGGGTCACTGGTGCTGCAAACTGTCTGGGGGGAAACCCCCAGTCACTGGGAGGCTATCAAGAACGATTCCTGTGCCCCTGTCGTCCTGGCACTGTGGGAGGCTGAGGCAGGAGGGCAGAAAGTTTGAGACCAGCCTGGGCAATTTAGCAAGATTCTATCTTAAAAAAAAGAGTCTTTTTAGAAAGACCTAGGGAATGTAAAGACCCTGAGTTCCACCACCTGTACCACCACCACCAAAAGACGTCCTACTGGGCACAGCGGTCACACCAGTCATAGCTATGGAGAGGCTGAAGCAGGAGAATGGATCGAGACCAGTAGCTCAAGGCCAGCCTTAGTGATACAGTGAGTGAGGCCCTGTCTCAAAAAAAGAAACAAAGAATCTTCTTTTTCCACTTGAGGAAGAAGAGCCTGGGTCACGTGCAGGACCAGGTCCAGCCCCTGGGTGTCTTTCCTTCCGCCCAATGCCTCCTGGGAGACCCAGCTCTGCACAGCCCATGACAACTTTGCACGTGGGCTCCCCGTGAACAAAGCACCCACACTCTTGAGCCTCTGGCCCCCGGAAGCTTGGTCTGATACCCCGTTGCTCTCAGTGACGTTCACTCTGCACCGCCTGTGGCTGGCCTGTGAGAGGACCCTCCTCAGGCTGGTTTAGAAGGAATACAGGGGTGCTGGTCTCAAGGCTTTGGGGTCCACCAGGCTCTGTCCCCCACAGGGAGCATGGAGGCACCCTGGGGAGCCTGACTGCCTCCCGGAGACTATTTCGAGGCTGCTTCTCCCCTCACACCCCCTCTGCAGCACTGGGAGTAGAACTCAGGCCTCCAGCATTAGGCTGGGCACATGCTCCACCCCAAAGCACCATTTCTCACCTGGGCAAAATCGCAGCCTCTTGAGTCAGTGCCCACTTCTCTGCCCAGCCTCCAAAGGTCAGCTATGCGATTTCCAGTGAGCCGGGCGGAGTGTATTAAAGCCATGTGCCTGAAGTTAGTGGAGCTGGGGACTTTCCGGGGTGTGTTCATGCGCTCAGAGGCGCTGTTTTGACCGATGAGGGGACGGAGGCTCAGAGGGAGGACACGACGCCCAGACACCTGGAGGCGTCCTCCCCTGGACGCTCTCTTGTGGGGCGTTTTCTCCTCCTGGCTCGACCTGTGGCCACCACCACGCAAGCCAGACGCCTGGCAGTTGTCCGTGCTGCTCTGTCCCCTTCAGCCCCCCCAGGAACAGCCCCAGTCTCTGGGGTGTATGGGGTCCGTCTCTCCCATCCCACTGTTCCGCATGCACCGAACACATGCTCCCCAAGCATGTTCTGGGACAACTGTCATCGGCTCCGAAGAGCTGGCGGAACCTCGAGGTCTGGTGTTGCTTCAGGACTTGGTTATTTTATTAGCGCGATGAGTGAGTCCGAACGGTCTGCGGCGCATAATTACGCACTCATTGTACCGCTGAGCAGCCGGAGGCTGGCGCTTGCTCGTCCCTTAATGGGACCCGCTGCTGTGCGCCAGCAATCACAGTGGGCATTAATGGCTACTTCTATTTGATTGCGCTCCAAGCAGTCAGTTGGGGGCCAGTTGCGCACAAGCAGCGAGCAGCGAACTCCGTGGGATCAGGCGGGCTGGCCGGGCTGGCATCCGGCACACCGTGCCCTTGCCCGTGTTACGGCTCTCAGAGGGATGGATGCTGATTATGGGGGCTGCGGGGCACATGATCTCCCTCTGAGGAGCGTGGCTCCCGCCCCCCACCCCAGTTCTGAGAACCGCGGAGACCCCAGCAAGCCTTTGCCGAGTGGATTCCTCCAGCATTCTTCCATCCAGCCCTCACCTGGCAGGGGCGAGGTGGGCGGGGGCCGGGGAGGAGAGCGGGGAGAAGGAATCCCAGGCAGGAGCGGGCCTGTCGTCCACCTGCAGTAAAGAGTTCCGGGACCAGAGCACAGATGGTTCAGGGAGGGAGCAGAAAATGGCGCTGGGGACATGGGATTTACTGGCCACATAGGTAAAATGCTCCCAATTCACGCCCTGGGCTGACTGTGTCCAGAGTCTGTTTACACGGCCTCAGGATCGACATCCCGTCTGTCTGTCTGGAGTCGGGAGCTCAGGCCTATCTTGGCCTCTCGCTCAGCACCCATGACCTCCCCTGTGACAGTGCTGGGGACACAGCTAGGGACAGGGCAGCAGGAAGCCCGTCCTCAAGGGGCCTCTGTTCCCAGGGGGGGCTGAGGAGCAAACCGGAAGCCTGGGTGGGGACGGAGGGACACGGGGAAGCTGCACCCCGAGCAGAGGAGACGCCTCCATCTCGCCCGGGGATGTCTCTCTATCTCAAGCAGGACACTGGCCCTTTAAACCTGGAGCCGCTTAGCCGGGGAGGCGAGGTGGCCTTGAGCAGGAGCCGAGGCGGGAGATGAAAGGACGGGCCAGCACCGCCTGGAAGGCTGCGGACACGCTGCACCGTCACCCCACAGTCGCTCTGGCCTGCCCCACGGACGGCCCGGGCGGGTCGGGCTGTGACTCCTCAGCGCCGCCACCCCAGTCAGGGCACACAGCGCCCCATTCAGGCCCCACGCCCTCGGCCTCCTCACTGCCCTTAGATGGGACCCGAGACGGGAGGTAGAGCTCTTGCGGGTCCCCGCCTTGCCTAAGGTGCCCACATCTGGTAAGTGGCAGAAACAGGTCGAAGCCCGGCTCTGCCAGCCCCACCCCTCTCCTGCTTGGGACCTGCCTGCTGGTGCCCACCCACAGGCCGTGCCCAGTCTCTGCCTGCAAGCCAGGCTCCTTCGCCCCTGGGAGGCAGAGGGAAGGTTCACGTGGCTGGGCACCCGGTTCTTAAGACCGCTGGAGTAGGGTTGGGATGCCAGGCAGGGAGAGAGGAGGAGGACCCCTGGGGTCGGGCCGGAAAGACAGGGACTAATCAATAGCAGGACTGACCGAGAAGGGAAGCAGGGAGCCCTCGCAGCCCACAGGGAGCCAGGCCGCCTGGTGACAGGAACGGGGAGGCCAGGCTTCCTGAACCCTGGCGCTGCTGGCCGACCTGCCGCCCCGGCCGGCGGGAGCCCCTGGCCAGGCCTCCCTGGGGCCCAGCACGCGGGAGGGCGTCTCTCCAGGGGAGCAAGGACATCGGAAGGAGAAAGCGCTCGTAAATCGCAGTCAGAGCCCCCAGTACCCCACACCTGGCAACGCTCCCTCCAGCTGGGCCCTTCTGCCATGAGGGGACAGGTAGGGTCAGGGAGGCCTCGCCCCAGACGCGGCTCTGCCGTACCAGCCTTCTGCCCAACAACACGCTTGCGCTCGCCTGTACAAGCACAGAGAGGCACACGTGGCTGCCAGCCACAGCCGCCCAGCGTTCCCCCTGCGCGCGCAGCAGCGGGACAGTGTCCTTGCAGGGACAGTGCCTGGCCCCTCCAGGGGCGGCCCCCACCTTCTCCCTGGAGGCCAACCTCTCAGGGGGGTGGCGGGGGCGCGACGAGGCCGTGCCAGCCACCATCCCCAGGCAGAGGCACCAGGGAAGGCCCAGCCCCTTCCACCACGGGAGCCTGAGGCGAGGGAGCGGAGGGCTGGCTCCCACCGCTTCGCACCGGACGCGGCCCTGGGACGGCCTCTCGAACCCTCAGCATCTTCCTTTACTGCCCGCTGAGGTGCAGCTGGGCCTAGAGAAAACGGCAGGCCCAAACCCAGCCAGGGGAGGAAGTGAATTATCCAAAGGGCTCCCGCCGCCCCCCGGGTCGCGTGTGTAAAGGCGGGGCCGGGGCCCGACTGTTCCTGGCTCTCCACGTGTCCTTCAGCCCCAGAGACCACCCTGGGCCGGCGCTGTGCGGGCTTCACTCGGAGAACTTGCCCCGTCCACACCGACTCACACCCAGGTGTGTGCGACGCCAGCACCTGGCACCCGTCTCTGGCCCTCACTGCCCTCCCCTCTCCTCTGCTGCTCCACCTCGCGCCCATCTCTCCTGGCAGCTGGGACCTCACACGTGACGGCGACACACCCAAGCCGGTGTGCAGCACATGCCCACGGCCAGCGAGTCGTGTCTCAGCTCCAGGCTCGGGTTAGGGAAGCCCCAATGTCCGGCAAGGCCCGCCAGCTCAGGGGGCTCCCCGCCTCTCCCTCTCCCTCTCCCTCACCAAACCGCACCCCTCGCTGGGTTCCCCACCTACCGTTTGTTCCCAGTGATCCCCTCAGGGTCCGGCCTGGCTGTGCCTCTCCAGCCTCCGTCACTCGGGCAGACGCCAGACCCCTGGAGACCTCGGGTCCTTGCGCCTCCTGTGCCCTCTCCCTCCCGCCTAAGCCCTGCCGGCCTCCCTGCTGATCCCAGAACACCCTGAGTACACCAGCCCCCAGGGTCTGCCGTGGCCTCAGGCTGGGACAGCCTCTTCTTGGCTGCCACCCTTCAGGTCTCTGCCCGGTGACTGCCCAAGGCAGTGTCCCAGCAACCCCTGCTGCCCCTCCCCCTGCTGCCCCTCCCCCTGCTGCCCCTCCCCTTGCTGAACTCCCGGCCCCTGTGAGGTCAGGGACTCTTGTGCCCCACTCCTGTTCAGAGCCTCGAGCAGCGCCCCTGCCGCATGGTGGGCCCACGAGAGCTTTTCCTTCTTTTTTTTTTTTTTTTTTTTTTTTGGCAATACTTGGGGTTGGACCCAGGACCTCTGCGTGACATCCTGGTGCCTTTTCTGAATTTTTATTCTGAGACAGGGTCTTGCCAAATCAGTATGTTTTGCAGGCCGGGCTTGACTACACCAGCCTGTCTCTGCCACGCAGAGCGCTGAGATTACAGACGAGGCCAGCAAGCCCAGCGAGATGACTCTTTGTGGAACGAAGGAAGGCAGGACCCTGGCGCACTGCTGACCCCTGGGAATAGGGTGGGGAGAGGAGGAAAGAGGGTCAGTGCCCAAGGACAGACGTGAGACAAATCCTGATATTCATGCACACCTGGCGTGGACCAGACACACACCCCTCTCACGTGCAAATGCACCCCAATCCTCCAGGCACGCACTGCACGCGCCACCCACACGCAGCCCCTGGCCAGGAGGAGACTGCCCAGCGATCTCGTCCAGCAGGAGCTGGACTCCACTGGCTCCTTTTCAAGCGGACTGGGCTCCAGCCTCCCTTTCGGAATCTGCGCCCTCAGTGCTGGCAGGCCTCGGAGGGCCTGGGGTCAGGGCCTCTCGGCTTCTCCCAGGAAGGTCCCACTGAGCCCCCACCCGCGCCCAGCAGGCTGCTTCCCCTGACCAGTATAACCTGCTGAGCTGAATTCTTGCCGGGTATTTTCAAACAATTCCAGTTATTTGGGGGGAGGGGTGGGCCTGAGCCTCTCAGTTGGTTGTGGGCTGGGGGCTCAGGATTGGAGAGGACAGCGACCGCCCTTCGACTGCCCTTCGGGATGGGCAGCCTCCGAATCCCTTGCGCCACCAGCAGGCGTCAGCCCCCGGCCTCCCTGTCCTCGCTGCAGCCTTCTCGAGCTTCCAGGCCTTCTGCCTCGAGCACTACCCGCCCCAGCGGAGCTCCCGCACCAGCTTCAGGCCCTCGCTCAGCCGGCCTTGACCGCTAGGGCAGGGCGGCACCGCCGGGCTCTTCCGTGGTGTCCTCCTCCGGCTGGGCAAGGACCTCCAGGGCAGGGGCACAGCAAAGGCGCTGTCCGTGCTGCAGAGCCCAGACCAGGGCGAGGCCCAGAGCACAGTCCCGGTGACACGAGGGAGTCACCCCCCTCTGGTCTGCCGTCCCCACAGCCTCCGACCCCTCAGGAGGGCAGGAGGTCGCCATGTCCTCTCTGCCCACGAGGCCAACACTGCCCCCAACAGCGCCCTCCATGACAGCCCCATGGCACCACACCATGATCAGTGTACACAGCCACCTTCACCACCTGGCCGGACTCCCATCACCCCATCTGCAGACGCGCGCGCGCACACACACACACACACACATGCACACGCCCCTCCCTCCGTCCACCCCACTCCCGCAGGAACCTGCACACCCTAGAGAAGGTCAGCGCTGTGGACGGCAGAGAGGGCGGGCGCAGGGCCAATCGCATTTCTCACTCGGCCACCAAAGACTGACCGGGCCCGAGGCAACCCCAGCGACCCTCCCGCACCGATGTCCCCACGCTGGCTGCGGGAGACCCACAGGCCCTCGAGGAAACACCTTCTCCCGGAGGCCCGAAGCGCTGTGGGAGCCGCGCCAAGCTCTGCCTGGGACACACAGAGGATAATGGATGCCCGCCGCCTCAGCGTGGACGGCAGGGTGAGGCCAGGACAGCAGGGAAGGAGCCCACTCAGGCCGGGCACCCAGGACCACCCGGGAGCCCGCCACGTCCTCCCAGCCCTCCGCCGGCTCAGGATGGCGCTGGCTGCGGCGCTGGGGGAGGGGAGCTCTGCGCTGCTGCTGCTCCAGGCGCGTTCCAGCCCTGGTGCCCTGTGAGCAGGGGTCCGGACCCACTTCACAGGCAAGCAAACCTGCCCTGCTCGCCGCCACCCACTGGAGCATAGCCCTCCGTGGCAGGGGCTCTACCCGGGTTTGGGAAGCCCTGAGACCAGGCACCAAGTCACCATCCTTCAGGGGAAGCAGGGGATGATCCATAGGGGCAGCTTGGGCCTGACCTAGGAAAGGGGTGCCCGCCCTGGGCTGCCCGCAGAAGTGTCCTCTCATCTACCCTCGGGTGGGACTTGGGCATCTGCATGGTTTGCAGCCACGCTGTGCCCCACCCCCTTCCCAGCAGGGAAACAGGTTCTGGCCCCTGGCCACTCCTGGACCACAAAGGGCTGGGCCTCTGACCGCTCTGACACATCCTCAGCGCAGGAAGCTCCCTGTCTGCGGGCATGGTGGCAGAGGGAGGTACCCTCCAGGTGGCTGATAGGGCCCCATCATCCCTGGGTAGCCTGGCCTCTATCGCTGCCGCCCGTTTCCATGGCACCATCGGTCTGTGATCAAAGGGGAGCGGGCAGCAGCTGCCCACGGGCCTGGGCAAGCATCCCTTATCTGCCCAGGCCTGGGAACTTCCCAGACTCGGGCACCAAGAGCCCAGTGGTGCGGGAAGGGCAGGCCAGAGGGCGCGGGAATGGACAGGGATTCTGGGCGGTGGCAGGACTTGAAACTCAAGGCCCGAGACGGGACAGGCAGGAGGCCTCGTGGCCCTGGGTCTCCACCCCCGCCTCAGCCAGCCCTGGCCCTAGCGGCTGTGTGACCTGGGCCAGCACACTCCGCTTCTCTGAGCCCCGGTCTCCTCTTCTGCCCAGCGGGAACCCCAGCGGCAGCCGCGAGGACACGAATCCGCAAGGCTCACAGGCCGTTGGCGCGTGCTCGGCCGAGGACGAGCCTTAACATGCGTGTTCTCATTCCGTGTCCGCGGCAGCCGGAGATGGGGCCTTGCTATCATCTGCTTCTGGGAGAGGGGACGGCCGGGGCTTGGACCCAGGGCCTTTCCACAGAGCTACATCCCACCGCTTGCTTTCGGAGACCAGATCTTGCTGAGTTGCCCGGCCTGGGCTCAAACTGGCAATCCTCCTGACTCAGCCTCCGAAGCGCTGGGACCCTAGCGGTGCTCCACCACACCCAGCCCTATCATCCGCATCTCACAGGACCCCGGAGTCGCCCACTGAACACAGCTTGTAGGTGGCCAGCGGAAGGTAGCCGCTCACACGCTCTTTGGCTGAACTCGTCACAGGCACCCCTCGTCCCTGATCTTGCCTTTCCCAGCACCTGTCCCACCATCCAGGGCTCGTCTTTTAAATTCACCCAATAAAAACTATGAATAATGACTCCTAGTAACTAATATTTATTAGCTCTTGGTCATAACTGGCAAGGGCCACAGCAAGGGCCAGGCCCGGGTGCTCTGCAATCTTTGGCAGTCCTCTGAGGTCACAGCGTTGGCATAAGCGAGGACACCAAGGCCCCAGGGAGGCCAGAGGCCCCCGGAGCGCGCAGCAAACTGGGGTTAGAGCCGAGGCTGCTGCTTGCAGTGACTGGGTGGGTCCCGGGGGGACTGCGGAAAGACTGACAGCTCTGACCACAGCCCCAGCCCAGGTCCCACGTTCCAGGAGTCGCGAAAAGGGGCAGATGGTGAGACCAGAACAGCACTGTGGGGGAGGGAAGGAAGGGGGAGGGGGAGGGTAGCTCCTCACACCGTCTCCGGCCCCCGGCTGGACTTCCGGAAGCCCACGGCCACCCTCACCCCCACCCGGGTGGCTCAGGGTGCCACAGCTCCATAACCTCTCCAGATGGGCAATCCCCGTTCCTTCTGAGCTTCCCTTTGCAGCGGACAGGACCCTGAGCCCCCCGGGCAGGATCGAGGAACTCGGGAATGAGGTGGGTGAGCAAACGTGTTAGCAAGAGCCCGAGCGCTGAAGCAGGACGGGAGTGATGAGGGACAGGGAGTACGAGATGGGGGGCAGGGGGCCAGGAGAAAGGGAGCGCAGGGAGAGACAGGGAGGGGAAGCGGGCAGAGAGGAGAGAGAGGGAGACGGGGGGGGGGGCGCTACCCACATCCAGGTGGAGGGGCCCCAGCGGCAAGGCCAAGTGCGGGGAGCGGGCCAGTGCCCTCCTGCCCACAGCTTCCGGTTCCGGAGAGACCCAACCCCCGCAAGACCCAGACTCAGGCTCTATCAGATCGGCAAACTGCAGCTCATGAACCCAAACGGACCCGCTGCTTGTTTATGTGAATAAAGTTTTATTGAAACACAGCCACCTGTTACACGTACAGGGTCAGGATGCGGTGGTGGCGCTGGCTCCCAGGTGCTGTCTGGTCCCTCCTGCTTTCAGACTGCCCGGCTTGCAGACAGAGGGGCAGCCTCCTGACCCTTCCTCCTGCGGAGCGGAGACTTCCGTCCTCCCTGTCCCCACCCTCATCCCTATTTCCCGCCACGGCTGCTGTGTTTACCCCGACCTCTGCCCTGCGTCTAGCTGCCCACCAGCCAGCGCGGCTCAGGCGGCTGGATCCCTCTCTCAACCAGGGAGGCTAGTGAGTGAGTCACCGAGTGCAGAGAGGGGACGTCCGCCGAGCTCAGGTTCACAGCTGATCCCGCTGGCGCTGTGCGAGAGGCCCTGCCACCCCTGTGGCTTTGTGTTTGCGTCTGGCCTGGCACGGGAGCCGGCGGCCCGAGCACAGCCTCCCTGCCCCCGAACTGCGGGTGTTGATTTCAGGTCTGGTTTTGTCCTCATCTCTGGGGATGTTTTCTCAGAAGAGCCAGGAGCTCGGGGCTCCGGGCCTGTGCATGGCGTGAGTCTGTATGTGGGGGGCTGCTTTGGTCTGACCCCCACGAAGATCACTGCACCCACTTTACAGACCAGCACCCAGGTTGGCGACTTACTCCCCCAGGGCTACTGCCTGTGTCATGCTGGAAACTTCTAGTCTTTCAAGAAATGCATAGAGCCTCAGCGGATCTCCATGGGCCCTGTTTCCTGTGTTCCAAGAGGCACCTGGGGCCATGGGTGGGAGGGCAGGACACATGGTACCCCCACATGTGTCCCTGGGCGCCACGTTCTTCCTTCCCTGAAGCAGACACACAAGACAGCAGGCAGGACACCTTGGCCCCATTTCACAGACAGGCACGCTGGCTCTGAACAGAGAAAATCCGGAGTCTAGAAGGCTGCCTTCCCCGTAGGCTCTGACTTGGTTCCAAGTTATTTTCTTTTCTCCATCCACTCTACCCGTTGCTCTGGACCCGTGACACCTGGAAAGGGCCACGGACGGGGATCAGGAGCATAAATGGACACAGCCCTGTGGTGGGCACTGCCACCTGCTCACAGAACCCCTCTCTCCGTCCACCACCAGGGTGCACAGTGCGACTTCCTGAGAGTGAAAGTGGTCGTGCGTGTCCAGCGCCAGGCCCAGGGTCCCCCACAGGCCTGCGTGGGGCCAGCGGATGCCCCTTCCTCCATCCGCAGGCTGCTTGTCACTGACTGTTGCAACCCCTGGCTTGATCTGACCGGGAGCCCCAAGGGACGTAATTCCACAGCCATGGGAAGCACTGCACGGGCCTGAGTCCGGCCAGGCGGCCAGGAGCTGGGCCGCCGTGGGAGTGGACCCGGCCCAGGACTGCCCCGTGGCGTCACCTGAGTGTAGTAATAAGAACCTCACGGCGTGGAGCAGAGCCCGGCCAGACCAGGAAATTGCAAAGTCGAGGGCGTCTTACCTCAGCTCCACTGCACACTCTCTGCTTTTATAGCCCCACGTGTAATAACATAAAAGCATAATTTATTAAAGTATCACCTTAAGTGGGGATGGCAGGAGGGGTCCGTGCCTGCGGGGCGGTGAGTGCCACATTGAGATGCCAAGGGAGGGGGAGGGCGGAACCCCTGTGCTCACCGCCTGTGGTCACGGCACAGCCCCCGGAGGCCTGGCGGAGCAACCGGGATGATGAGAAGCTGCAGGGAAAGGCCGCAGAGCCTGAACCCCGGCTGTGTGACCTTGGATGGGTCGGTCGCCCTCTCTGAGCTGCAGGCTCCTCTCCGTGCGCAGGAGGGACTGCCGAGAGCCCCCGAGTCCCTCTCCCGGCTCTCCTCCTAGGCCTGTTCTCCCTGAGTGAAAGAGGCTTTTGGGAACTGAGCCGCGTCAGGAAATGGCCCGATCGCCTCATTAAACACGAAGGGGTATTTACACTGGGAGAAACAAATATTTATCTCTGGAGGAGAGGGAGAAGTCTTTGGAACCCCAGTTTGGCTCAGCCCCACTTGGCAGGAGGAGGCAAGGGAGGAAGACTGGGAGGAAGGGTACAGGCCGGAGAAGACATAGCCAGGGCTGGAGTCAGACAAGCCCAGGCTCAGTTCCCAGTGCTGCCACCACCCGGGGCAGGCCCTCGAGGCCCTGGGCCTCTGTGTTCTGAGAGCACGGTGCCAAGGGCCCCCAACCCCTCGGGCGGGTGGGAGAAGTGGTAGATGCCACTTGCCCAGAGCAGAGGGGGAGCCGATTGTTACCAATACTGCCCGCACCTGGCACAGTGGAATTCCTCACACAAAGCAAATGAGGGAAAATAGGGCCAGAGAGAAAGTCTGTGGTGACCAGCAGCCCTGGCAGCGCCGGGAGCTAGGCCACACCACAGCGTGGAGTATGGGCGCATAAGCACCCCATGGCTGCACACACCCGCCCACCCACTACCCACCAGGTGCAAAGTCCAGAGCCAGACTGAGGAGCCTCGGTCCAAGCACGGGATCCCAGAGCGCGTCCTGCAGGGGTCTGTGCTGCAATGGGAGGGTTTTGTTTTGTTTTGTTTTGTTTTGTTTTGTTTTGTTTTGTTTTGTTTTGTTTTGTTGAGACAGCCTCGCTATGCAGTCCAGGGTGTCCTTGGACTCACCCTGTAGCCCAGGCTGGCCTCGAACTTGCAGCGGTCCTCTTGCCTCGGCCTCCCAAATGCTGCAACTTCAGGGAAGTTTCACCACGCCTGGCCAAAGGGGAGCATTTTGGAACCCAGCTGATTCTTTCCACCTGTGGTTACCACCCTGGTCAGGGCCCTCGTCTCCTGTTGGAGCATTTTGGTAGCGTCGCAGCTACTCCTCTCTTCAGCCCCTGCCTGCTACAGTTTCTTCAGAAAAGCCACGGGACTCCTACCAGGGGTCACCACAGGGAGCCCAGGAAATAGGCAGAAAGCAGGAGAGGAGGTGATCAGGTGTGGGGCGAACTTCCTGACTGAGAAGAAGCTCGGCCTCGGACAGGCTGCTGAGGCCCCGGCTTCAGGCCTGGGCACAGGGCAGGTGCCAAGCCCCCCAGAGTCGCAGAGGAGCAGACGTGGGGGAGCGCCCTGGTGTGAGGAGCCGAGCCTGGTCAGACAGCAGCAAAGCTCTCCTGACTGGGGCTCAGCGGTCCCCACCACTGGTCAGAGCGCATTTATCCAACACTGTGGCTGCCAGGCTTGGTGTTTGTTGGAATGACCCTGGGACCGTCCTCCCACTGAGAACTTGAAAGAGACATTCCTGACCCCGCTAAGAGGGGGGCAGGAGCCACAGGGGAGCATGGAGGGGCGGGGCTGGGGAGATGCTCAGGGTCCCAGCAGGAAGCAGACTCAGAAGAAGTAACCGGTGCTGCTCCCCTGGACTGGGAAGGGACAGGGAAGGGTCGGGAGCAGTTCGCGGCCCCCAGAACCCAGAGCGAGACTCTGCGAGAGCTGCAGAGGGACGAAGGTGGCCCCGGACCTCTTCGCTGAGGACCGGAGCACCCTGTTGACAGTCAGGAGGACCCAGCGCTGGGCACATGGGGACAACGCACTGTCCAGAGGGGCAAGGGGCTCTCACAGGCCCTTGGGACGGTCCTTCCACAGGTGAAAGGTGAGCAGGGCCCGGGGGATCAACACTCGCACCGTAGCCTTGACCAGAGCCCCCTGCAGACGGCCCTCCCCTGCTCCCCCGGCCAGCCCTGGGCCAGCGTGACGGCACGCACTGCACACTCAGCACAGGCCAGGGGCCACAGAGCTCATCGGGTAAGGTCCCTCACCGAGTCAGGCCCGCTTCAACCCTTCCGCACTGTGAGCTCAGGCAGGCGACAGCCTCCAGGGGCCGCCAGGACGGAGCACGGCTGACCCCAGCGCTGGCACCGTCTGCAGGGAAGAAGCAGCTGAGGGGCCTGACCGGGGTCTGCGCGGGCACACAGGCAAGGCACTAGGCGGGGCTCCCGGCCCTGCTCTCTGCCCAGCGCCAGCTCCTCACGGGCCCATCCTGGCGCGGTTCCCAGCGCTGGACAGCAGCCAGGGGCAGAGTTCGCTCGCGTGCGGAGCGGTGCTCCAGCTCTGCGGTCCTCTCGACGGCGAATCTGGGGACCGCGGAGGGAAAGGGCACAGTCCCAGTGGGCAGCCTCTGAGCCCAGGCAGCCAGGTTCCGCTGAGGCCTTGTCCCTGCGCTCTGCCAGCCCCGGCCGGCTCAGGGTGATCTGCCCTGCCACTGCCCTCGGACAGGAAGGAAGCCGCCTCGGAGTCGGGCCCGGCCCGCCCCTCAGCCCAGGTGGACCCGGCTGCCCCGTTGTCCTAGGTCCTGACAGCACCTCCCGTCCCGCAGAAGCCAGGCTGTCCTGACGCCCAAAGCCGCGCTGCCGGCCCGGCCTGCGGGGTGGGAGGCAGCCCCCCATCCTGTCCTCCACACCCCGCCCAGGACCCCCGGCGGGGTTCGCCACTTTCCTGGACGAGGCGCGCAGCAGGTGTGGCTCTGAGTGGCCAGCCAGCCTCCGCCCCTCGGCTCAGCCCGGCATCCGGGAACCTGGCCTGGTCAGCTGTGTTCAAACTCCCTCACGGCCCCTGGCTCTGGCGTCTCATTTGTGTGAGAACCGGTATGAGCAACAGCACACGCACGCACATACGCACACTCACGCCTGCATACCCGTGCCAGCCTGTCAGCAGGACGCCGAGCTTCTCCAGGGTTAGGGTTACCAACGTGTCATCGGAGGGAGGAAGGCAGTGGGCAGGGAAGGAGCTGTGAATTCCTCACACCACGCCTGTCCCCGAAAGGCCTGCACTGAATGCCGGGTGTGTCTGTGCCCACCTGCCTCTGGCAAAGGTAGAAGTTGGGGTGGAGATACAGCTAGGAGGGGGCCCCAAAACCAAAATGCCAAAAGACATCAAGGAATCATGCGGGTATGCCCTCTTGCTCACAAACACAACTGCATGTTTATGTATTCACAAGGGCACACACACCTGAACTCACGTGTGCCCTATACACACATATACAACGTTCTCTTTTAGCCATTCAACAAACATCTGTGGAGCCGATCGCTGTGCCGGTATTGCTCCCCCCAACACACTCTCTCGTGAAACACAGCCCTGTGCAACTGTTTACCCTCTGACTCTCACTACACATTCAGTCACCCCACAGTTCACACCCCGAGACCAGCATCGCAGCCTCCTTCCAAGGCCCCAGGAATGGGTTCATGTGATGGCCAACACCAAAAATAGGGACAGAAGTCAGTGGAGCAGCATGCCGGGAGCTAATTAATAAAAATACGATAATACTTTTCTGGTTTGATCATGTTTGTTTATTTGTCAGTTTA
>PVIC010044106.1:0-15227 GCA_004025085.1 Thryonomys swinderianus
GGCATGGGCCAGATCTCCAACTACGTGGCAGCGTTTGTCCTGGGTATGGCCATCCAGTTGGAGTTGAGTACTGGGTCCTCTTGTTTCACCATCATCCTGTCACCCACCTCTCTGGCGAGAGCTCAGAGGTCCTGGGGGTTCGAGGGTGGCTTTCAGCACTTCAGAGCTTCCCGATGAACCTAATCAGGAGGGAAACTGAGCCAGACACATGGCCAGCCTTGGGTCTCAGTGGCACTGTGGCCCAACATCTTAGCTCTGCTTTTCTGGCCTGTGCGATATAGTATCATGGTCTTACTAGTATCTGAAGCCATTTTACTTCAGCAGAGATCGTCCATTTAAAAGTCCTATACCTGCTGAGGTCGCGGGCAAAAGAGGGAGCCACGCTGTGAGGCGCAGAGGCTGTGGCAGGCCCGCCGGGGAGGAAAGCGGCATGGCGCTGTGGCCGGTGATGTCAGGGAAAGAGAGCAGCTGGACGGCGGCGGGCTGTCTGCAGCGGCCGGCCAGCCTGTTCTCACTGAGAAGGTGCTGGCCCCGCTGTTTGCAGTAGCCCGACTCTGGCTAGTAAAGTCTCTGTGTCCCTTGGCTCGAACTGTTGAAAAGAACATCTTTCTCTTCCAAGGGTCACAGCCTCAGTCACGACCGCAGCCTGATGACTCCCCCTTGTGGGAGGAGGCCGGGGCCTGACGTGTTGCTGGTGCACGCGGAGGAAGGCGCCAAGCTGCTGCTGAGGGGTTGAGGGGTGCAGCGGCCTCCGGGGGATGGCTAGACCAGACTCTGCTCCCCTGGACGCGGAGCGCAGAGCCGACTCTGGCTCCCTTCTTGTCTGTGTGCTGAAAGTGATACCTCGCGGGATTGATGAGGAAATGACCCAGATTAAAGTGCTAACTTGACTCCTCCCTTGTTTTGAACAGGAACAGAAATCCTTGGCAAGTCAGTCCGTATCCTGTTCGCCACGCTAGGAGTGTGCATATTTTTTGCAGTCGGCTACATGCTGCTGCCGCTGCTGGCGTACTTCATCCGA
The DNA here is from genome assembly GCA_004025085.1 of Thryonomys swinderianus. NCBI lineage: Eukaryota > Metazoa > Chordata > Mammalia > Rodentia > Thryonomyidae > Thryonomys > Thryonomys swinderianus. Next base: position 1,022 of record PVIC010044106.1, read on the forward strand.
GAGTGGCGGATGCTGCTGCTGGCGCTGACGCTGCCCGGGCTGCTGTGCGCCGCGCTCTGGTGGTGAGTGCGCCTGGCGCCGACGCCCGCAGGGCCCGCTGTCCGGCTTCCCCGGAGGGCAGCGGCTCCTGAGCCAGGAAGGGAAGGTCTGTCTGAGTTGCGTGAGAATGTCTTTCGGCACTCAGAAGAGCCAGACAAAACGGGACCCCAGGACTTCCACAGACTTGTTCTCAGCCCTGGGCCGGGTTGACCTAGGCGCAGAGAGAAGAAACAGCTGCGAGAGGCGAGGGTCCAGTGTGAGCCCCGGGCAAGATGGCGCCACTCTGGCTCCGTGAGGCTTGGTGCCACCTGCGTCAGAGAGGGGGAGGGGCTCCAGGAGAGAGCGCCCAGGGTGACTGCAGGTCCGTTGGATAAATCGGGGGTGGCGGAAGTGAGGAAAAAACAGAAGAGGCCAGTACAGAGGTTTAGTCGATGCCAGAACAGGGCGAGGATATAGCCAGCCCTGTGCGGGCAGAGCCGTCCACGCAAGGCAGGCTTTGGGAGCCGTGTTGCAGTTACAGACTGAGCCCAGCAGGTGGCACCATCAACCAGCAAACCAAGGTAGCCAATCAGGGTGAGGATCCCCTCACCGAGGGGGCACCCCAAGTTTTGTACACTTGAGGTGCTCCAGAGTTTCTGGCCTGGGCACAGGCGTCCCACGAACCTAGCTCTGGACGTCACACCCGCTCCTCTGCTGTACGAAGGGCTCCCTGAGATGGTACCTGTACTCGTAGGTTCATCCCGGAGTCCCCCCGGTGGCTCATCTCTCAGGGCCGCTTCGAGGAGGCGGAAGTGATCATCCGCAAGGCTGCCAAAATCAATGGGATCGTGGCGCCCTCCACTATCTTCGACCCGAGTGAGGTGAGCGGCCCGTGGCCTGGGTCTCCCGCACAGGAGGCCGGCCCTGGCCCTGCCTGAGCCCCAGCCCTCCCCAGCAGCACTTACTGAAAGTAAGCGGGTGCGGCGGCGGCCACCAGAGCCCTCGTGCTGTGCAGGCTGAGGCAGGGGACTGTAGGTTTGTGTTGGCAAGACCCTGTTTCAGAAACTTGAAAATAAAAAGGTTAGGGAAATAGTTTAGTGCTAGAGCTCCCCTGGGTTCAGCCCCCACTTGTGAGCACCAGCATGTGTACGCACGAGTACGTGCATGCACACGCACGCACAACTCAGAACTTGAGGAGCTGCCTCTCTTCACCTTTCGCATGGATCTTGGACTTCCCTATGTAATTTACTTCATTTCTTGGCAGTCATATATTATTATTACTTACTAATAAACACCCTTTCTAAAAAATGAGCTTTCTCCAACATCAGCATTTCGGAAAGCCTTGTTTTTTATGCTAGAGGTGATTTGTCATTTTAAAGAGATAGTATAGTGCGTAACATATATGGAATACAAGCAAGATTGTCTCTTTTCGCCCTCCAGTGGTTGATTGCTGAATAGCATGTTGCAGCTGGCTCCTTCCTGACGTCAGCCTCTTCCTCGTACCCCACCCCTACCTCCAAGCACAGTTCTATGCCAGAGTGATTTCTTACCTCTTAGCAATTTGCTGCTTCTTGCTTCACCTTTCTGTCCCTCTCCTCTGCCCTCTCTGCCACGGGAAGTTTTTCTCAGACTCAGTACTATAAAAGGTTAACAGCTGGCTGATAGAGTTCTTTGTTTTGTTTTTTCAGTTTTTTGAGACAAGGTCTCGCTTTGTAGTTCAGGCTGGCCCTGAGCTCACTATGGAGCCCAGGCAGCCTCGAACTCACAGCAATCCTCCTGCCTCTGCCTCCCAAGTGCTGCGATGACAGGCGTGATCCACCACGCCCAGCTGGCCGACACAGTTCTGGAATGTGTCGCTAGCCTGATGGGAAGACAGGACTGGTTGTTGGAGCAGCCCTGAGGAGCCATGCTGAAGTGTGAAAAGCATGTTAGAGCCACTCAGGGCTGGAGATGCAGACTTGAGACCTCGGCTAGAGGAACCAGCCAAGGGGCCAGTGGCTACTGTGAGTCCTGCTGCCCTCCTGAGTGGCAGCTACTCGACAGCTGTCCCTGGGCATGTCCTGGAAAGGGCTCTGAAGCACAGCAGTCAGGGAGGGGGGGGCAGAAAGGGCTTTCACATGAGGTGGCTTCAGTGGCTCATCAGTGAGGGTTCAATCTGGGTGAACCCATAAAAACCCCATCACATCTTTGAGGAAATGAGGCTATTTCAGGGATCCTTTAAGTCTGCCAAAGATGACCTTTTGTTGAACTGCTAACTTGGGAAAAACAAGCTCCAAAGCTGGGTTTGCTTGAGAAAGCAACATCAGTATGTTTAGACGTGCAGTTTATTAATGGCCTTGGCTGTGCTGAATTTCATAGGAAGTTGGCTCTGGGTGAAGCTCAGGTCAATTTTCCTGTTTTCCAACTTTAATTTTTTTTTTCCCTGGAAGTAGACCAATAACCACTTAGTATAGGACTCAAAACATTCTCTGTAAATGTCAGATCGGTGAACGGCACAGCCTGTTTCCCTCTGACCCACAGGGAAGGGAGCCAGCCTTGGAAGGGGGGCTCAGGCTCTCCCGGGGTTGTGGCTGCAACGGGTGTGCCAGGCAGGTAGCGCCGGGAGCTGTCCGCCTGGCCTCTCTGCCTTTGCCGTTCTCTGAGGGACTCGTCTCCTCCCTGTTCTCTTCATTCTCATTCAGTCTGTTTCGTTATTGGTAGGCCTGGGGAAGCCCAAAAACAAAGTCACTATACTTACTGTTCTTTTCAGGGAAGAACCTAAAACCCTCCGAAACTCCGAGGAGATAGCTGGGATGCCAGGTGCGGGGAAAGTCGTCATACGCTGAGTCTTCTCTTTCCCATATCATATTGTCTCTACAGTTGCAAGATCTGAGTCCCAACAAGCAGCAGTCCCACCACATTCTGGATCTGCTCCGAACCTGGAACATCCGAATTGTCACCACCATGTCCATACTGCTGTGGTAAGACCACCCGAGGCTTCCGGACCAGCTTCTAGCGATGGCTCTCGGGCCTCTTGTTGCAGACGTGCGTGACCTAAAGCCAAGTGAAGGCCAGACCCTGTCTCTGCAAGTTAAAGGGATGCGTCTTGTAATAGATGAATAAATGGGCTCATCACAATTCTTACTGTGATGGAAGCTCAGGAGAGCAGAGTCAAATGGTTGCCGAGCTGTCTTGGCGGCTCGGGGGTCTGTGAGGCTTTCATTGGGTCTGAAGGTGGGTCCCTGCTCACTCTGAGTCCTTGTAGCTTCTCCTGTCCCTGACCCTCTTCCGCCTGGGCACAGATGGTGACCAAGGAGCGTGGGGAAACTTTAAGGAGGATCCGAGGGGTGACACCGCTCCCTTCAGCCACAGAGGCTGCTGAGAACTGTGACGTGTTCCTTCTGGGCTGTTCGGAGACTGTCCTGGACTCAGGGCTAAGGCCTAGGTGTCCTCTCCAGAGTCCTCCTCCCAGCACATCGCAAAAAATACAAGGAAGGAATTTGCGAGCTGAGGGAGAAGAAAACACGTCCTCATAGCTGGCAGCTTTGCCCCGTGGGCAGACCCTGGGGCCGGAGCCTTCCTGAGCCTGCGGGGTGAGGGCAAGAGCTGAGTGAGGGCAGGCTCGTTTCAGAGGCATGACTACCCTCCACCCGGCCGGCCGGGGCGGCTGGCAGCTGGCTCCCTGGAGGGCACTGTGAGCCGCGCATTTCCAAGGAATGACCAGGGCACCGCAGGGCAGTGCTGCATTCTTCTAGTCTGCCACAGACAGGACCAGCCTGTAGCCTACAGCTCAGACTCGCCCTCCTGCCATGCGTCACCCGGTCTGTGGCTCACCCGGGCTCTCCCGCCCGCCGTGGAGTTCCTAGAGCACAGCCTGTCGCTTTCCTCGTATCGGCTGTGTTTCCAACCTGCACATGAGTCCGAACACCGATCCGTCAAGGTCTGCCAGCGAGTGTAAGTCATCCACAGAACGCCACGGGGCAGCACCCCGGCGCACAGGGGGATGTCGAGACCATACGGCCCCGCCCCCGGGAGCCCCTCTCGCCTCCAGGGGTCCAGGAAGCCTGGTACCGGCTCCTCTGGCCGTGCTCCTCCCGCCGGTCCTCGCCGACAGCCTGCGGGGGTCTTTCTCCAAACACGTGATGCAGCGTGCGCCTTATTTTGTGTTTGCTGCCTGATGCATCCTCAGTCTCCTGCTGCAGCCACTGGCTTTGGGGAGGTTCATAGAAAAGGACTGTAACTTCTGTAAAGGCTTCATCTTAGGATTTTTAAGGCTGAAAGGCAAGCTGGAATTTTTTAAACGAGGTAAAGATATCTGAATTATATAAGTCCTTTTGCTGGAATGCTTTGTATATGGGATGCTCTGAAGTGCACTGGCAAAGAATTTATTTACACCATCTGAGCATCTTTTGTTCAGCGAAGTAAGGTGAGGGTTAAATATGCTGCTTTCCAGGCAAGCGCAAGGTCCTGAGTTTGATTCCCGATACCAGAAGAAAAACATGCTGCTTGGGCCCGAGATTTAGCTCCGTGGTTCCCTCGTCTGCCTCGCAAGCACAAGGTTCCAAGTTTGAAACCGGGAACCACATACAACAGTACCGGGCGTGGTGACTCACGCCCACCAGCAATCAGTACCACAGACCACAGTACCCGGCGTGGTGACTCACGTCTGTCATCCCAGCACTCGGGAGGCAGAGGCAGAGGCTTATCTGGGCTTCATAGCCAGATAAGCTCAGGGCCAGCCTGAACTACAGGGTAAGACCCTGTCTCAAAAAAAAAAAAAATCAAAAACAAAACAAAACAAAAAACTGCTGCTTTCCTATGTTCTGCTTAGGGAGTAGCTTGGAATTCACCCCTAAATTACTGCATTTTCCACGTTGGGTAATTTGGGGGCTCTGGACTCTGCTTCTCTAGCTTTCTTCTGCGCTTCGTTTCAGGATGACCATTTCAGTGGGCTACTTTGGACTTTCCCTTGATACTCCTAACCTGCATGGAGACATCTATGTGAACTGCTTTTTTTCTGCACTGGTTGAAGTCCCGGCATACGTGTTGGCCTGGCTGCTGCTGCAGTATGTGCCCCGGCGCTATTCCTTGGCCAGTGCTCTCTTCCTGGGCGGCAGTGTCCTTCTCTTCGTGCAGCTGGTGCCCCCAGGTAGGGACCGTGTGCATCTTCACTGAGTCACCGCTTCTGTACCAGGCTGTCTTTTCAGTAAACACGGACAACAAAATCCAGCCCGTCCAGGTTCTCCCGCATGTATCCTTTCTTGGCTTACAATTCAAGAAAAAGTGCTCTATGATCAGAGCATTCTTTATGTCTTGCGCCTTAAAGGAGTGAGAAGGAGCAAGCCCTGGGGATGTTGGTTACTTCCACTCTAGACTTCAGTTAATGTGCCCAGAATGAGAGGGAACTAGAGAGCCATCTCCGCTCCTTTTTTTCCTGGTGCTTTTTCATTTTTCATTCAGCCAGCAGCTGTGGAGTGCCTGTCGCGGGCTAGGCCCTGGGCTTGGTGCTCATGACACATGTAAACCAGTCAGGCAAGACCCCAGGCCTTTGTGGAGCCCAGACCAACAAGCAAGTAAATAAAATGCTCACTACTGTTCAGATTTTGTTAGCCTCGCTCTAAGGGAGAACAGGGAGCTGGTGTCACAGAGTGGTCACTGACAGTGTCCCCGAACAGGGGAAGTTCAGCAGAAAAGAACAGAAAGTGACAGAAAGCCATGACCTCTGGGGGGCATTACAGGAAGAGAAAGTAAGACAGGCAGAGTCCTGACAGCGCATGAGCCTGGCATGGTGAGGAAAAAGAGACAGGTAGTAAAAGCTGAAGATGGAGAGAGAGCGTGAACGGGGTTTTGTTTCTGAGACCACTTTGGTATCCCACAGGTGGGCGAGAGGCCCTTTCGGACAACTCTAGAACAGTCGGCGGGCCCTTGTCCGGCGCTGCGCCCAGTCCGCGGCGCTCCGGGAATCATCCGCCTGGGGCCTCTCAGGCTGGGTCCCTCTGTGGATCACGAGAGGCGTGGCAGAGGGAGCCGAGGGTGGGCGCGGAGATTTCCCGTTGGAACTCAGCGACCCTCGGGTCACCCAGTCCTCCCTGGACAGCAAGGGCAGACTGGTTCTGCCTGGTCTGTGAGTCTTCTGAGGTTGGGATAAAATGAAAGCATGAATTAGAATTGAATTCTGCAGTCATACAGAAGTCATTAGTGCAGTACTTGGAAAGCTAAGGTAGGAGGATCACCGCAAATTCGAGGCCATCCTGGGCTACTTAGTGAGTTCAAAGACAGCCTGAGTACGTAGCAAGACCCTGTCCAGAAAAAGCGATCAGTGAATCCTGCGAATCCCTGCAGTATGAAGGTCCGCAGTGTGACCTAACTCCCTGACACACAGCTCTGTAGAGACTTCTGCAGTAGAAGGCAGGCTGTTTGGGCTGTACAGAGCTTCCTCTGATGACCTTTAGGTTGAAGAAAATGCTTATCCTTACATAGCTGCACAGTCTCGGTCTGTTTTAGGTAATCAACTTGGAAATCTTAGGTACAGTCTTGTATCTCAGGAAGTTACAGAAGATGACCAAAGACACCCCTTCCCAAACAGGTGGGGAGGAAAATAGGTTTGTCTCAAGCAGAATAGAAGTAGATCTCTCGATAGCAACATCCTTTAGTTGGTGTCTGCTCCTGCTTTCTTCCCTTTGCCTTTCCAGACTTGTATTATTTGGCCACAGTCCTGGTGATGGTGGGCAAGTTTGGCATCACTGCTGCCTTCTCCATAGTCTACGTGTACACAGCTGAACTGTACCCCACCGTGGTCAGAAACATGGGCGTGGGAGTCAGCTCCACAGCGTCCCGCCTTGGCAGCATCCTGTCTCCCTATTTCGTCTACCTTGGTGAGTCCCATGGGCCGAGGAGACACTGGAGCAGCGGCACTCGAGCGCTGACTGGCCCTCGTGTGAGCCCGAGATAGCTCGTTACCAGGAAACCGAGCACATGTAGCAAATAGGATCCATCTAGTAATGACCTGTTGCTGGGAAAGAGTCTGGTCAAGGTGCACTGTGAGAAAGTCATTCACTTCTGCTGAGAGAGGGAGGGAGGGAGGGAGGGAGGGAGCCTCGGGCATGGGCTGCACACCCAGCCCTGAGACACTCACTTCCAAATGGAAACCAACCTATAGACTAGCCAGAGATTATTAAGAAAATAAATTTTGTTTCTGTTCTAGGCAACCCAGGGCTTCATCAGAAATTACAGTTTCTTTAGCCTAAGACATTACAGAGTAATTTAAGAAATCAGTTTACCTAATTGGAGAAAGAAATGTCTTAGAGTCAGCATCTAAGGGAACACAAGGAGGAAATGTGCATTCAGGTCTTGGACTGAGAATCACTGTCCCTTGCACCGGTTTATACAGGGTTTTATCTGTGTAAGATCTTCCCTGAGGACTGAGTTTGTGGCTCAGTGGTAGAGAGCTTGTGTAGTGAGCGCAGGGCCCTGGGTTCAGTCCCTACCTGTGGGGGAAAAAAAAACTTTGCCATTTTTTGAAGTAGGGCCCCAGTATCCTCCTCCTTGGGTGTTGCCTCGCGGCATCTTCTGCCTCCCTGCATATCCCTAACCAGCCCATCTGTGGGGAGCATAGAATCTACCCCGAGAATACCCACAGTGCTCTGTGAGCAGGCTGCCTAGAGCTAACAGGCCAAAACACCTCGTCTAGCTTGAAGGCAAACAAGCGGTGACACATCTGCAGAGGTGGAAGAGCTATTCCTGTCCCTAGACAAGTACCTCACGTTCCTTGGAAACCTAACAGGACTAACCATCTTCTGCAGCGTGGCTCTTCCGCACATCCCCCCACTCTTCCCATGTGCCTTAGGAGCACAGCTGGATCTCTGGGCGTGCCTGCGCCTGCTGTGGCTCTGAGATGTGCCAGAGTCTACTCGGCAGCTCAGACTAGGGGAAGCCCTGAGGCCAGTAATAAAGGTGATTCTTTTTTTAGAGTGCTGGGAACATAAAGCATGGAGGGAGACTAAGTCTTGCTGCATCCTGGAGCTTAAGATTCCATCTGTTTTGCCACAGGTGCCTATGATCGCTTCCTGCCTTACATTCTCATGGGAAGTCTGACCATCCTGACCGCCATCTTCACTTTGTTCTTGCCGGAGAGCTTCGGTACACGTCTCCCAGACACCATCGACCAGATGCTAAGGGTCAAAGGGTAAGGACGGCTTCTTATCAGTGTGATGTGCCGGGTCTAGGCCTGGCCACGTCCTGAGACTCCCTGCAGATTTCCTCTCCAACATTTTGGACTAGTGTAGCCAGCAAAGGGTTATAAACGGCAGTGGTCTGATCCTGTGTGGACATATCTCTGCACACATCTCCATGGAAACAGCAGTTCTGAGATAGTACAGAAACCAGGGAGAAACCTTTTTTTTTTTTTCCCCAGAAGATATCCTATTTATGGCTGATTTGTTTTGAGACTGTTTGTTTCGAGGCTGCTTTGTTTTAGAATGTTTCTAACATTTGTTTTGCTTATTTTAATAGACTAAAACATAGGCACACCCCAGGCCTCACAAGGATGTTAAAAGATGGTGAAGAAAGCCCCACAATTCTTAAAAGCACATCTTTTTAACACAACTTCCAGTAAGCAAGAATGGAAGACAAAAGCCTGCGTCTTATCAGAAACATCTTGTGCAGACTCTGGGGCCTGCAGTGACAAAGGGCTTTGCAGTCTGTTCGTGACCCTTTTCTGACTTCCTCTTGGGAGAGAACCCAGCTTCAGAGAGTGCTCGAGGCCCCAGGGCTCCGTCCTCTCTTCAGGGACACCATGGCTACTACAGGCAACTCACATGTACCCTAACTATTAGCAGTGGACATGGCACCTCCAAACAATAAGTTAATGACTCACTAGAGCCACTGGGAGTTGGACGGCTATGAGAGACACCTGCCACATACACTCTCTATATAGAGGGCTTTACCTCTGTAAGATCCTCCCTGAGGGCTGAGCTTGTGGCTCAGTTCTAGCCCATTTGCCTAGCACACACAGGGCCCCAGGTTCAGTCCCTACCTGTGCACAAACCCCCAGACAAACCATACTTGCCATTTTTTGAAGTAGGGCCCCAGGATTCTCCTCCTTAGGTGTTGCTTATGGCATCTTCTGCTTCCCTGCACTTTTGAATCTTAGACCACTTGAATAGGCTCCTGGGAAACATTGGAGGTCTTTAGTTTTCTCCCTTGTTTTCCTAAGTGGTGAATTTTAAAGGAAGAGAAATGATTTCACAGAGAATTTGATTTCTCATCTTTTCTCAGTTATGAGGGATGTTCCCTGGGATTATTGTGTACGTACCGCAGCAGAGCACAGGATCTAGAAACCTGAAGGAGAGGACTGAGCAGATGCAGGACATGGGCAGGTGCAATGATCTGTGACCACTCGGTGTGGCTGCTGGGTGGACTTGTTTACATCTCACCAAAGCACTGGGCTTGTCTGGCCCTTGAGAAATGCATTAAATCTACTCCTGTTTTCCACGACACATGTAAATCAAACCTCCACTACACTAACCTTCGGATCAGTGGTCGGAAGGAAGTGGATCAGTGAGAAATTGTCTCTTCTCTCAGAACTGTAATGAGGATTTTGTGTTGTTGTTTTCTATGTGTTTTGTTGCTGTCTCTCCTCCTTAAGTTATTTGCCCTGTAGCAGAGGCTTCAGAAAGGCTGGTTCCTGGTTTGTTCTCCTTTTCTCCAGCCCAGAGCTGCCCGGCAGTGGTATGATGCCGCCACTGCTGCTGCACAGGCCTTCCCAGCCTCAACCACTAGCACTTCTCTGAGTGCCAAAAACAATCGCACTGTGTGGATTCTTCTTGGGGAAAATCATGGGGAAAATTGTAAAAACAAAATGTAAATCATGTTCACAGTCTTTGAGAGTTGCTCACTTCAGTCACGTGACATTATCGGAGGCTATTTCTTTGGTGTAATTGTCTTCTTTTTGAATATGTTACCATGGTACTCCTAAAGCATATGCTTTGTTTGTTTGTTTTTTTAATGTATTTTTGTGAAAGCTACTGAAGTGCCTTGGGAAATGAGACAGTTTTAATAAATGGAATGATTTTTTTAAATAACAGCAACCGTCTACAATCGTTATTTTCAGAACTTGGTGAGCCCTGGCCACACTATCACCTGACTCTGTCAGACTGGGCTGAGCGTGGCACTGGATTAGACTGTGAGGTGAACGGTGGATCCCTGTGCACTGGAAACCCCACTCTGTTACCTGACACTTGCCCAAGTGCCGGCTTGGTTCCCCCGAGCTCAGAGCTTCTGTGCAGTTCCTTAGTCTTCATGCGAGCGGGATGCCAGAGAACAGGAGCAAAGGACGGCGGAGAAGGACGTGGAAGGGAGACCGGATGCCAGATGTGTTACCACGCTGGCCAGAGGCAGAGATGGGCGCCGCGGCCACCCAAAGCTGCTGAAGCCCGTAGACTGCTCCTCCACACCATCTGGGCCATGGATTAAAGAGGGAGCGTTCATTTGTGGGTGCCTGTTCTCGGAGGCAGCCCCCAGTGGCCCACGTTTCTAGTCTGCACAGGCATAAATCCCGGGCAGGTTGGGCAGGAAGCACGAGGTAGCCCGTGGCCGGCCCAAAGCGAAGGCGGCACCTCAGGGAAGCTGGCTGGGACCTGCACAAGTGGGGCAGATGGCGAGGCAGAGAGAACGGGGGCTGGGGGAGGGCACAGGGGGTGTCTGAAGTCTACCTGTAATTTGCCACGGAGTGACGTGGGCTACAGAGTGTGGATGGGCCGGTGTAACAACCGGATGTAATTCAGCAGAAATCACATGTCTTCCTAGAGTCCTGAGGCACACCCCTGAAGATGTCACTTTATGAAGACGGACCCTAATCTCAGAGCCAGAGTGCTGTAAGAAGCCACCAGTGACACATGGACGTCATTTCCGTTTGGGGCCGGCTAGAGGGCAGCAGCCAGGCACCTGACTGCCCTTTAAGCCTGGAAGTCTCCGTGAAACTCTCCAGGGGCTGTGTAGAGCAGGTACAAGGGCGCGCTCTGCACGTGGAGGACAAGTATAAGCAGCACGGTCACTCCCTCAGGGCTGGTCTGCCGCAGAGACCCAAAACATTTACTGTTCGTGAAGAACAAAATAGTTGTGAAAATTCCAAATGCCCTGATATGATTGTGCTCTCCCATACCAAAAGACAAAAGTAAATACTTTCCACCAAAATTAACCAAATAAGAATCAATGAGAGTGCTGGGGATGTAGCTCAGAGGTAAAGTACTTGCCCAGCATATGAGAGACTCTGGGTTCAATCCCCAGCCCTGCAAAAAAAAAAAAACCACAATGAGCCAGGCATGGTGGCACACAGCCACCATGTAATCAATCCTAGCACTTGGGAGGCTGAGGCAGGAAGGTCGCGGTGAGTTTGTAGCCAGCCTGGGGTACATAGTGAGTTCAAGGCCAGCCTGGGCTACACAGCAAGACCCTGTCTCAAAATAAATAAATAACATGGGCCGGAGATTTAGCTCAGTGGTTCTGGCGCCTGCCTCGCACGCGCAAGGTCCCGAGTTCCATCTGGTAACCACATACAACAATGCGGGGGCATGGCGCCTCACGCCTGTCATCCCAGCACTCGGGAGGCAGAGGCAGGAGGATTGCTGAGTTCGAGGCTTGCCTGGGCTACACAGTGAGCTCAGGGCCAGCGTGAACTACAAAGCGAGACCCTGTCTCAAAAAAAAAAAAAAACAGTATTAATTTAAAGTAAATTCTTTAATATATGAATTGTCATCCTCAATGCAGCCACTGAGAAAATAACTCAGTATATAGTAAAAAAAGATACAGAATTTAAAATGGTACTCTAGAAAATATATATTTAAGACAAAACACAGTAGTGGCGGAATTGGGGGACAAAAATAAAAGAAGAAAGGAAATAAGTCAATGGCAAAAGTAAGCCTTTCTTAACAGCAATCATATAAATGTAAATATAACTCTTCTATTAAAAGACGGAGATTGGCTGAATGGATTAAAAATGGTGTCCTACATGGTGGCTCACGCCTGTAATCCCAGCACTCGGGAGGCAGAGACGGGAGGATTGCTGAGTTCTCGGCGGCTTGCCTGGGCACCATAGTGAGCTCAGGGCCAGCCTGAACTACAAAAGCAAGACCCTGTCTCAAAAAGCAAAAAAAAAAAAAAAAAAATGGTGTCCTATCTGCTGGAACTGGAATTCAATTTCAATTCAGAGATATGAACAGGTTGAAAATCAACAGAGAGGAGAAGATACACCATGTAAACAGTAACCAAAAGACAGCCTGAATGGCAAAAATGACATCAGACAGCTGGGGCGTGGTGGCTCACGCCTGTAATTCCAGGACTCAGGAGGCAGAGGCAGGAGGACTGCTGTGAGTTCAAGGCTTGCCTGTTATGGAGTGAGATCAGGACCAACCTGAACTATAAAGCAAGACCCTGTCTCCAAAAAATCTAAAATAATAATAATAGTAATAATAATAATACCGGACAAACTTTAACACAAAAATCATGACAAAGATAGTCATTATATTAAAAGAGCCAATTCAAGAAGATATCACAGCCAGTAGCTGAGTCTGGTGGCACATACCTGTAATTTCGGCACTGTAGGAGGATGAGGCAGGAGGATCTCAAATTTGAGTCCATCCTGGCGAAGCTTAGCAACTTAGCAAGACCCTGTTGCAAAACAAAAGTTAAAAACCTCACTAAGGATATAGCAATGAAAAGTTTAGAGAGGGCAGTGGCTGCTTCAAAGTGCCCTAGAGACAGAAGGTCTGTCTTCTGACCTCCCTAATGTAATTATTGACTCTACAAGTGATTAATTAGTCTTTATCATATTCTGTTTGGTTCCATGGAACACATGAAAGATGTCTGTTCCCCAGAAATATGGGAACCTCCCCACAAAATTATTTACCTTTGGTAGTTCAGGATGAATTATCATTCCCTTTCCTTTTTTGAAATTTTGACTCTTCACGGATGTTTAAGGATGTCTTTTGCTACTGATAAATTGCATTTTCTGGAGGAAAGTGGTTCTGATGCAGGAGAGTTAAGGCCTAACTCCCCACCTGAAATGCGAGTTCGTGTTCTCTAAAAATCGAAGAATGAATTTTAGGAACGACGGAGTTTTGAGTGGGAAAATTTTATTGAGAGAGAAAGCTTCTGCCTTAAGAGAGACAGAAGGGGGGCCCGGAAAGTGGGTAACCCCCCTACCTCACTTTTTAGAGGGCTTTTATGGAGCAAAGCCACGAGGTTAGGCGGGTCTAAAATAGGGGGCTACCAATAAGATTTGAAAGAAATGGGCAAACTGTGACTAACCAACGGGTAAATGACAAGCATAGCTACTTCAGCAACCTTTTGATTGAATAGGGTCCACTGAGAAATCCAACCCTAGAGGGTCTTGCTTGTCCAGAGACTCCTCCAGGTGGTTCAAGGTCCCGCCCATTATCTGGGGATTTTGCAATGGTTGCATTCCCGGGAGGGGCTGGATCCGGATTTTGACATTCCATCCTGGGAGAATGAGGTCTGCCGGTCACTGCTATCTGGAAGTGTAGTTCCTCATTGATGGTGTTGACCTTTGAGGATGTCTTTTGCAAGTCTTTCAAGAGCCGGCCCTATCTATCTGCCTACATATGTCTAGCTGGCTTTTCTACCTATAATAGTTCTAAACTTCTGTTTGGGGGTCACTCATTGAACAAGCATTAGAAAAGAAAACACAGACCCTGGCTCCCAGGGATCACATGATCAGTGACCTGGCACCAAAGCACCAGCGCATCTTAAGAGTGAGAAAGGGGGGCAGAGGTTCCTGGCCGGTCTGACGCCTCAGCCTCATCCACCTGTGTAGCGGGAAACCCTGCGAAACGCAGCTGCCTTCCAGGGCTCTCCCGTTCGGTGTTATTCGCCCTTTTAGCATCACATGCCCTGAGTAGCATTTAGGGTGGTATTTTATATTTGATTAGTTGTCTGATTGTCTCCCTAAGGTCTGTTTCCTCTACTTTTGCTTATAGAATCTGAGCACTAGCGAGGTGACTACATTTTGTAGTTACCACAGAACATTGTTTAGTGACATGTCTAAAAGGGTTATTTGATTTTCTTTCATTTTCACACACCCCAAATGTAAAATTCTGATTTTACACAACAGTGCTCATCAACCCCGGAACACTGAAAATTAGACAAAGTTTTTGATCCCACGAGATCCAGGACAAATCGACATCGTGGGAAA
>PVIC010044107.1:0-15149 GCA_004025085.1 Thryonomys swinderianus
ACCATAGTGAGCTCAGGGCCAGCCTGAACTACAAAGCGAGACCCTGTCTCCAAAAAGCAAAAAAAAAAACAAAAAAAAAACTATAGTTGACCAACAGTAAGTACTATGTTTACAGCAAAACATTTATTGATATATATTAGACATGCATAGTGATAATAATCGTCATAGAGAATTTGTACCAGTACATGACACATCTCACTTCCAAAGGGGGGAAAAGAAATAGAGGAAGAGGAAGAAAATGGAAACACCTTTGTACCTAGAGAGAGGAGGGGACTTGAGCAGTGGAAGGAATGGTAAGTGCTATTTTTGATTGATTAATAATCTGGGAAACAAATCATAAAACTGTGAAGAAATCTTTTTGTGATTCAGTGATTTCAACTGAACTCATCTGAATAGTTCTGCTGGTCTTGGGAGTGCTCACTCATGGAACAGAAGCCAGGGGGTCTCGCTCTCATATCTGGTGCTGGTCACTGGCTGCCTGTGGGTGCTGGCTGCTGGGAATAATATACCATCAGTCATGTGGGCCAATTCCTCTGGCAACCATCACATATTTCCCAAAAGCACCGACAGTGTATTCATAATACTCTCACATCCTCTTAGTCACTTCACTCCACTGCCTAAAAATATCTTCACTACTTCTTATCAGTGCTTATTCTTTCAGGTTGTTACTTTGTTATTAATTTACTGGAGAAAAATGGAAGCAATACCAAAGCCCTATTCTTTTATCAAACAAAAGTGCTCACTATAATAGGCCTTCATATGAGAATTGGCCTATGAATCTAATGCCAACCATTTTTCTTCTTGTATTAAATCCACTCACTCATATAAAAAGTATTTGTGTTAGCCATGGGTTGGACAATTTAGCACTGTGATGATAGCAATCATCCCCAAATTTATCTACAGGTGAAATACAATATTCATCAAAATCTAAGCAGTTTTTTCTCAATAGAAATTGACAAGGTGACTCCAAAATATTTATGAAAGTACAAAGTTTAAAACCAAAGAACTACAGTTTTAAAAAGAACAAAATCTGAAGGCTTACATATCTTATTTTTGAAAAAAATCTATTGTAAAGCCACAGTAAGGAAGGCAATGCGGACATGGTGTAAAGTTAAACATAAGAACCCCTGAAAGGAATTAACAGTCTACAACTAAGCCCTTATTTATATTGATTATCAATTAATAAACTGTACTTTGGTCAACAAGGAAAGGAGTCTTTTTAATAAGTGATCATAACCTGGACACAGCAGTGCACACCTGTAATCCCAGCACTCTAGAGGCTGAAGCAGGAAAGACATATTGAGTTTAAGGCCAGCCTGAACTACAAAGAGAGACTTTGTCTCCTAAAACAAAACAAAAAGCAAAATAAAACAAGTGATCATAAGACAAGTGGGTATCAACCAGCAATAGATGAATTTAGATCCCTATACTACAAGGGATCTAAATTAAGTTAATCTGTATTAAGTTAATACAAATTAACTTCAGGCATACAAATACCCAAGAAATGTTTGAAAAAATTTTCAGCATCTTTAACCAAAAGTGGAACATGCAAATCAAAACACAATGAGTTATTTCACCTCACAACAGAATGGCTCTAATCAAAAAGAACGAAAATGCTAATAAGTATATGAAGAAAGAGAAATTCATGTATTTTTGTTGTGATCAAAATATGTGAAGCTCTTATGGAAAAAATTATGGCATTTCCCACAAAAATAGGTCTACAATTTCTTAGTATCCTACTTCTTGGTATATACCTAAAGGAAATGAAATAAGAATATCAAATATTCATTGTAGCAGTATTCACAGTAGGTAAGACATGGAACCAACAAAATTGTCAGTAAATAAATGGATAGATAAAATATGGTATATTTACACAATGGAATATTATTCAACCAGAAAAACAATGCAATTCTGAATGCCAACATGGATAGAACTCGAGGGCATCGAGTAAGTGAAATAAACAATACATAGAAAGACAAATACTGCATGTCATTTGTTGAAGCTAAAAATTCCAAACTCATAGAATCAGAGAACAGAATAGTGGTTGCTAGAGTTGGTACAAGTAGAGGTCCCCAGGACGCTGGTGACACAGGGGCACAAGGGCCCCAGCCAGAGCCCTGCTTAGACACCAATGGTGCAAGGGCGCAGGCCCCAGGCAGAGATGACAACAGAAACCCACCTTAACGGGGACAGTTTGCCCCTTCTTGTCTGTTGGGAACCATTCTATTTGGGAGAAATAATTGGAAGGTCAAAACTGACCAGGCCTTCCTGCAGACAGACTTTGGACTTAACTATGTTGCAAAAGAATCCTGTTTGGGATGAATAATTGGAACGCCCTTCCTGGTGCCTGCGACTTTGCACTCAACTCACCTTCACCTTGGAGAACACCAAGGACTCTGGTCGTCCCACATGCTGTGATGCTTCAAGGTGGAGCTGCTCCATTATAGTGTTTACCCTGCCTTCTGAGTCTTTGTTACATTGTGTTACTGGAGAGGTGCTTAATAAAAGTTGTGGCAGGCTGGGGCCTGGGGTCTTTTGCCACCCAGAGTAGCGTGGATCAGGCCCAAGCTCAGCTTCTCTAAGCCTCACTTCTATCTAGATATTATTTCACTGTGTGCCGTCAACTCACAGGAGACTAGAACCTAAATCCAGAGGTCCTAGTTATGATCCCTTCCCCTGGATCCCACACTTGTCTTTAATTTCTCTCCTTTCTTGTTCCTGTTTTTGTCCTATGTTTTCTTGATTGTTTTTATTTTTATAGGAGCACGAATATGGTTCTCAGTTTTCCTGTTTTGTTGGTTTGTTCTATTCTTGTTTTTGTTCCTTCCATCTCTCTTTTCCTTCTGTCTTCATGTTTCTCAGAGCTTGCATGATCTTCCTGTGTCCTCTAGCCCTGCTTCTTACCTTTCCCTTTCCTATTCCTCTACCTCCCACTCCTTCATCTCCCCAGAAAGCAAATTCTCTACATTGAAGGGCTTATTTATTGCAAACGTATGTCCAGTTGGTTCTAGATTTTGACATATAACCACAAATCTAGTTCATGCAGCCTAAGGTAATAGATTAATACCACAGTTTGTCATTTTCTAGACTGCTTGATGCTATTGGCAATGCCGATTGTTATTACTTTGGCCAAGGTGCTCAATCCAACAGCTACTAGATGATGCAAAAAAGAATAATTTGACATAGATTGGAATTAGTGAAGGAATAGGAGATAGCTCAAAAGACATATTTTTCATAGAAGTCATTGCATACAACTTCCCAAACAAGGAAAAAGAATTTGACATAAAGACAAGTAAGGTATATAGAACTCCAATTAGCTGTGATCAGAACTGGTATAGATACCGAAGGGAGGCTAGAAAGTGCTTATACAACAGACACCGAAATACATTTAGATAGAAAGAATTAGTTCTACTGTTCAGTAGTGCAAAAGTATAACCATAGGGCCAGAGATTTAGCTCAGTGGTTCTGGCACCTGCCTCGCAAGTGCAAGGTCCTGAATTCGATCCCGGTGACCACACAGAATGCTGGGCGTGGCAAATCACACCCACCAGCAATCAATACCACATGCCACAGTGCCAGGTTTGGTGGCTCATGCCTATAATCCCAGCACTCAGGAGGCAGAGACAGGAGGACTGCTGAGTTCGAGGCTTGCCTGAGCTACATAGTGAGCTCAGGGCCAGCCTGAACTACAAAGCAAGACCCTGTCTCAAAAAAAAATAATAAACATTTGAGTAGATGGAAAGGCTGATTTTATAGATTGGATCATTATGAATTGCATACATATACTGATTTATGGTACTCTATCCAATAGAAAATTTCAAATATTATATTCTAATTAAAATTAAAATAGAGATGAGTCATCATTATGTGCAATGATTTGAAGTTGCCCATTGGTTAAAAGTCATCCACAGCATGTTGACTTTCAATGGTGTCAGTCTATATCAGAATTTTTAAAACTCAGTACAATTAACATTTTGAGTGGGTAATTTTGTAGAGGTCGCATGCCTAGCTTCTATTCACTAAGCGACAATAGTCCTCCACCTCAAGTTAGGGCAACAAAAACACGCTTACAAACATTGCTAAGTGCCCTGAGAGGCTGTGCACTCCATACAGTAAACAGATGACTGTACCATGCAGACATACTTTTGTTATCTGTCTTAGTTGCTTTCATTTTCATTGGGACAAAAGACCAGACATCCACAGTTTATGGAAGAAGGATTTATTTTGACTCTTGTTTTAGAAATTTCAGTACTGGCGTGATCAGCTGACTCAAGGCAGCAAGAGCATAGCCTGAGTCTGACAGAGGAAAGCTACTACTCATACTGCAGCCAGGAAGCAGAGAAAGAACAGGAAGCCATGTCCCCACCTCTGCAGACAGAACCTGCCTCTCAAGAGTGAATCGGCAGGGCCGGAGGGTTAGCTCAGTGGTTCCAGGGCCTGCCTCACAAGCGCAAGGTCCTGAGTTCGATCTCCGGTAACCACATATGATGCTGGGTGTGGAGACTCACGCCCACCAACAATCAATACCGCATACCATCGTGCTGGGCATGGTGGCTCACGCCTGTAATCCCAGCACTCGGGAGGCAGAGGCAGGAGGATTGCTGAGTTCAAAGCTTGCCTGGGCTACATAGTGAGCTCAGTGCCAGCCTGAACTACAAAGTGAGACCCTGTCTCAAAAAAAAAAAAAAAAAAAAAAGAGTGAATCGGCAATAAGTCTCCATGATTGAACCACATCAAGGATGACACCAGGGTTTAAGGAACAACTAGATGTAAACCGTGCTATTATCTATCATCATTCCACAGACTGACCTTTCCTATTGCCATAGGCAATATGTGTGCTTTAAACTTTAGCTCATCACCCTGCTGGTTTCATTCAGCAGACCTTCATTCCAGTGGGAAATGTTTATCTGTTTCTATTTGTGTGTTTGCCTGCCTGTCTCCGTCTAGCTATTACTTGATTGTTTTACGTAAAAATAACTTGAAAATGGTTTAAATATATTGAAAATACGAATACTATCACTGAACGCCTCAGTGTGCAAGATGTCACCATCTGGTAATGAGATAGACTCCAGACAATGGAACAGATTACCACATATATTTGGGGAATCTATCTTGTCAGCAAAGGAATATGGTTTGTAAAACATGGAGAAATAATTTTAATACTCTATGTCCTATGGGAGAACTACAAAGTAATTCTAAGGGATTTGTGTAGCCTATTCAAAATTCTATCTTCACAGATGCCTCGATTTTGAATTTTCTCATGAGACCAAGGGATTTTTATGGTAACTATATCAGACTATATTTTATAAAGCAAAGGGATTTAGAACCTATTTTAACAATTATCTATTCCAAACTAAGGAAATGCTAGGGATTTTTTTTTTGTCTAAAAATTATACATGTTGGGGAGGAAAGCTGAAAATTGGTTTGTTGTATCAGATTCTCTTAAAAGTAATGAAATGCTTTCTGCCTATATCTCTGTGCTAAGGTCCTCGACTCTGAGATTTCCAGAAAAATATCTTTGCTAACTAAGAGCAAAATTAGTCTGCCAAAGTTCAGAAGCCAGAGACAAGAGCTCAAGTGAAAATGATTTGCTAGAAAGAAGTCTTAGAAAAAAAAAAAACTGTTAGAGGAGTGGGTATCGGGAAGCATTTAGGCAAGGGTACAATACCCAGCAAGCCTCAAGAAGGAGGTCTGGCTAGGCCCTGAAAAAACTTGAGAGATAATTTTGATCACATTTGCAAGTTGGTTCCTCCATGGCACAGGGGAATTAGACTAGTTATACTTCCCCTGTTGGTCGGTTACTGTTTAAGTATCTCCTGTTACAGCAGGAGGAAGAGAACATTAAACTCCCAGGCATTTCTAGCTTTCCATGCATACAAGGAAAGCAGGTTCTGGAAACTTTACAACAGTGTGCAAAACAAAAACACGGTGGTACTGAATGGGAGCAAAACCACATAAGATTATGTTGTAATCTACATAAAAATTGTGAAGTACATAAAAATTATTGGTTGAGGGAGTGTTCTCAAAGAAGCAAAAACTTGTGCTATTATATGTCAATGCTTTACTGAAAAAAAGCAAGATGTTCTGGGGTGGGTAGTAATGTGTTCTACTCCCAGTTAACCAACAATTAGATCAGAATTGGTCAAATATATTTAGGGAATTACTGCTTCCTTTATCACTGATTGATCTGAGGGTGAGCATGATACTCTTATCTGACAGACAGGAAACCTGTTCGAGGCGTCTGGGGAAACTGTTTCTTCCAAAAAAGGTATAATCACTCCTCCTTTTGTTGTTGTTGTTGTTGTTGTTTTGCTTTCAGTGTTGCCACTTGAGTCTACCGTGCTTGGCGCCCCTATGCCCTCCACAAGTACCATCAGTGAAGAAGTGTGTGAAGTAGAAAATATGCAAGGGGAAATATGTTGGAGGAGTGAGTAATGAGGGCTAGAGAAAAAATGTGATGGTAATTTTAAAAAAGGAAAAAAAGCTCATGTATTTAGAGGTTGAGAATTGGGGGGGGGGGTAGGGGAACGGGACAAAATGAGAATTAAATTGTTTCATATACTGGTACAAATTCCCAACATTGAGTGTGATCATTATGTGTATATACAATGTACCAATAAAGATAGAAATTTTTTAAAAAAGAAGTGAGTAACAGAAGGGTATCCTGTAACCAACAAATAAACTCTCAATCTTAGGACTTCTGGTCAAATAAACAATGCATGTTATTTTGACCAAATCGGAAGTCTTCAATGTAGAATGTGTGTACCTTTGGCTCTGGCATTGACTTCCCTGATATAGAAAAGCATGAACTGTACAAACATCATGAATGTTATGTTTCCAGCTTCCATGGTCTTTAATAAAATGAATTTGCCTCACACTGACACATGGGGGACAAGGTGCTCCTAGCTTTTCCTCCTCCCCTTTCACATCCCCCTTGGACCTTATTCAACCCGTAATATCTCACTGTCTCCCTCAGCGGCGCTCCCGATGGGAAAACTCTCCAGCATAGTAAAAGGACAGTTTTCTATAACCATCTTGGTTAGCGGAGCATAAACGACTCTAATTACTGGGGAACAAATAACTTTGCAAGGCAAGTAGTTTCCACTTCACTGCTTTTGAGGAACCTGAAGGTGAATCTCATATAATTCTCAGCCAACGTATCGGAATTTTGAGGTAATTAAAAGGATCGAATGAATGCAATAAAATTTGTATTTCTTGGGCCGGAGATTTAGCTCAGTGGTTCCGGGGCCTGCCTTGCAAGCTCAAGGTCCTGAGTTCAATCCCTGGTAACCACATACAACAATGCTGGGCATGGTGACTCACACCCACCAGCAATCAATACCACATACCACAGTGCCAAGCGTGGTGGCTCACGCCTGTAATCCCAGCACTCGGGAGGCAGAGACAGGAAGATTGCTGAGTTCCAGGGTTGCCTGGGCTACATAGTGAGGTCAGGGCCAGCCTGAACTCCAAAGTGAGACCCTGTCTTTAAAAAAATTTGTATTTTTTTACTTTTTATGAGCAAGTCTGTCAACACTACTATAAGATTCTGAAATAAGGAAGAAAGGCTGTATATTCAGCTGTAGATGAGTCTGGCAATAAGTAACATTCATTCATAGTTACACAAATATGTGAGAACCAAAAGAAATCTCTGTCTCATTAAAGAGTTAAAATTTCAATAAACACCTTCAAATTTAATAATTATTCCACAGAACTCTACCATATGTTTACATCCCTTGATGGTGTTCTTTTCTAGTAGTATATGTTTGTGACATACTATCAGTACGGTTGTGGGGAATTGGCACGTGTTCACCCTTCTTTTTCCCCTTCTTCCTTATCCATCATGACAAATCCATCCCAATATTTAACACCTATATCCTTCGCAACAGATTTTGAAATGAAACCTTAAACATATACACATACTAGTCACTGAAATGCGATAAGCTCATCAGTGAAAAAATTATAAGCAGAAACTACATTGCATTAGGATTAAATCAGTGGGAGAAATGAAGAGGAAATAAGTTAAAAACATGATGTGACATTTTCAACTACTAAAAGTGTAACTACTTGGTTTAGGCAGATCATAGCGGGCATCAGAATAATGTATTTTATTGAACTGCAAAATCCTAAAAAGTGATAATGCAATATTACTTTCAAAGTCATCATTTATAATATACTATTAGTTGCTTCCGGTGTAATTATTTTAGTATTGCAATTTGGACATGCTAATTTAAACAGAAAAGCAAGCAGAAGTACATAATCCTACAAAATACTATTCTGAGTTGTGAGAACAATGGTTTTAGAAAAGCAGTAATTTACAATACTGTTTTTCAAAATTTTCAGATTCTTGATATGGGAGTTGGGTACTGATTCAGGAACCTTTGCCCTTTAGTGACTCTTAAGTGAATTTCAAGCATTTAATGTAGAAAAGATCCAATTTTGTTTTGTGCAATCAGATTGTAAATGATGCCAGTGCTGAACTTTGGCAAATGTGTGGAGTAGCATTTACTGCCAACAAAATGCTGTGAGATTCTAAATTGCTACCAGTCATATCGTATTCTGTTTTATCTGTAATTTTAAAAGTTTAACAGACTTAAATCTATGAGAATACTTTTTTGTCAATATTTTTAAACTATAGTTTTCTCATTTTCTGTCATTAATGCATTGACAATCTTTTTATTTAACATATGTTTTCATTTATATATGTTGTACAAATGGGACATATGTGTATCTTCAGCTCACTTTAAAATATGGGTTAAGAATTACATCAACAGAGAACAGAGTAGGAGATATTAGCCATTGTCTCACTGTTCCCCACCCCCCCAAAAAAATCTAAGTAGCTAATTACAGGGAAAACAGCCTAGAAATAGATCAAAGGCCAACATTTAGAAATTATCACCAGTTAAACAATCTGTGGATGAAGTTTCACACTGTACCAGAAGTTCTGTGCAGAGCAAGTAAACCAGATAAGAATGCAAAACATTCCCAACTTGGAAAGAAAGCAACTAAACTGTCTCCATGTGCAAACACCGTGATCTTATATTTAGAAACTCTAAAGGCTTAACCAATACTGTTAAATCCCTGAAAAGAATTCCATAAAATTTCAAATTGAAAACTTCAACATACATAGGTCAGTAGTGTTTCCATCCACTAATAAAAAATGATGCAAAAATAATCAATAATTTAATTCTTTCCACAATAGCTACACAAAAATATTCATGATAAAATTTAACCAAGAAGAAGAAAAATACACTGTTATAGAGGGTGTGCAGAAAAATTAGAATGCTTGTACATTGTGACTGGGAGTGGACCATGGTGCAAAAATATTGAGAAATAACTGGCAGTTTCTCAAACTGTTGGACACAGAGTTACCATTTGCTAGAGCAATTTCTACCTGAGTTATAAAGTCATCCAAGATGTCTGAATATTTGAGTTGCAAACTTTCACAAATACAAACAGAACTCAAATTAGGAACATCTGTAGATGTGCAGAAATCATAGCAGAAGCTCACATGCATGCTGGACGTTACCACAGATGTGCTGCTGTGTGCTCTGGACAGTTAGAGAGTGTACAGTAGCTCAGTGCTCAATCAGAGTCTCGGACGTCCAGAAGCAAGAGGAAAAGCAGTGTGACATGAAAAGGACTACTGCAAAATGCAAAGCAATAACCTTTAAAACAAAAGTGAAAAGGCAGCACAAGATTCACTTTGTCAGACTTAAAAATGAATCCAGCTTATGCATGTTCTCCCAGAATGGAACTCCTTCATAAGTTAGAGACAGATCTAAGAGAAATAAGAGTATACAGCAGACCCTTGACTTGTGAACTCTA
The DNA here is from genome assembly GCA_004025085.1 of Thryonomys swinderianus. Lineage (NCBI taxonomy): Eukaryota > Metazoa > Chordata > Mammalia > Rodentia > Thryonomyidae > Thryonomys > Thryonomys swinderianus. The sequence goes on from PVIC010044107.1 coordinate 9,829, forward strand.
TTTGTTTCTGAGGGCTGGTTGTAAGTCAGGTTGGTCAATTGAAGGCTCAGGGTCCTCTACACAGCCTTCAAAGTCTTCCTCATGTGTACAGGCAGATCCCAGTTTCCTTAGAGAGACATTGACTTAGGGTTTCTCAACTAACCCCACACAGGAAAGGATGTTGTCATCTTCCTTTCAGAAGTCTTAAGGAGTTAAATCTGTACCTCAAACCATCTGGAAGTACAAGAGTGAGAGTCTATTTTTTGAGAGGAGGGGAGCTGGGGATACGAACTATGGACACAATGAACTTGACCAAAAGCTTAGCTAGTGGCAATTTTATTGGGCTGGAAACAGATTTTTATAGCAGTGAAACAGAGTCACAAGGACAATGGGACAAACTTGAGAGAGGGGGGAGAGAAACCCCCTTGTTTGTGAATGGAGTCACAGTTAACCTATCTGGGGGAGACAGTTCCATGAGCTGAGAAAATATCTTAGCCTCAGGGACATGTGAAACCAGGACAGCCTACAGACATAGTTATCTAGGGAACAGAAACTAGCAGAGTAGCCCACATACGACCCACATACAAGCATCCAGAATGCAGGTCATGACTCAAGACTTTGGCTGTAAGTTCAAAACTAAATTCCCAAGTTGTTTGTGTATCAGGGGGGGTTGTAACTCAAAGGTCCAATGTATATCTATGCAAACATTGTACACATTCATAACAACATTGTTTGTGAAAGGTACAAACTAGAAATAATCTTAACATTTGCCAACTGAAGAATGCTTTTAAAAACAATTTTTCTGTGAATTAAAATATTATATGGCCCTAAAGATGAGGTGGTGATACATGCTACAATGCTGAACCTTGCAAACATCATACTAAGTGAAAGGAACCAGACACAAAAGGTCACATATTATATTACCTCATATACATGTTAAAATGGAAAATTTCCAATTTCTGAAGATCTTCCTGAAGGTACAAATTGACATACTTACAGTGTATGTACTTGTGGAATAGATTGAGTCCAAGAACTATTAAATTATTATGTTTTTTGTGTGCTGTCAGGGCTCAAACTCTGAGCCTTGTGCTTCCAAGGTAGGCGCAGTACCAGCTGAGCTAAATCCCCAACTTAAACCATTACTTTTTATTAATCATAGACAAAAGTATGATATCAAAAGGTCACTTAGACTCTGGCTATTCAAAATGTGGTCTGAAGACTTGGTGAATTGCTTTAGGGTTTGCAAATCCTCAAGCCCCATTACTGAACTATTCACTCAGAATTTGCAGTCTAGCCTGACCTCAGGTGATTTATAAACTCATTAAATTTCAGAAGAATTGGCATAATGGAAAACCACCACCTATAATCCCTTATTGCTTTTTTCTCAGTTTATTCCTACTGTACCTACTCTTTATTCTCAACTATATATTCAGTCCATAAACGCCATAACTCTTAATCCATCATTTAGTTCCTTGGTTTATATCATTCTCTATGAAGTATAGATTCAGTGGTGAATCATAAACTGCATATTACTAAATTATCTCTTTGTACCACGCCTACAAATACTTTGAAAAGATCCATTTTAAATAAAGCCTGCTTTCTTTGTTACTATTACTGCATTTCTTAGTTTTACAAAAGAAAATAAACGGTGCCTTTTAGAAAACTGTGACCTCTGAGCTCAAATGAGGCCTCAGGACCACTCAGAGACATTTTTGTGTGTTTTTGTTATTATTATAATTCCAAAATAATTCATTGAAAGCCTCAATTATACCACTTTACCATATAATTCATTTTCTAAATCACTTTTCTAATAAATGCAGAATCCTGAGCTTTGCAAATGTAAACTTATCAGTCACCGCCCCACATGAATTGCCTTCACAACTATTATAAAATGTTTTCCAGCTACTTAAAAGAATAGCTTCTTCCTGTTTAAGATTTTGCTACCAAACAATGGCATACTCTTGTAACTCTTTCCAATAATTTAATAATCCCCACCACATATGTTCACCCTGATCTCCCCAGTTTGTTCTTTGATTTCTAAAAAACGTGTCCAAATGTCTTTTATTTTTTAAAAAAAGACAACAAAATCAGAACAGCAATAGAGAAAATTCCTTTCTTGAGCAACTGTATTTCTCTGGCTCAAATATTTTCCAGTTGCTTTTTTTTTTTTAAATACAGAGTTCTTTATTAAAAACATGATATTTTTAAAAAACAGAATATTTTTTTAACTTTAACTCACAGTCATTTCCTTCTACAGTGCACCTGACATTAGTCTTGCTATACTTTTATTATAGTAGCCAAAGGCCTCTCAATATTTAAACTCCTGGAAGTCTTTTCTCTCTTTATCTTTGACTTCATAAAAATACTGACACTACTGATCAGTTATTTTTTGCATCCACTGTAGCCTTTTTGGTCTTTAGTGACTTTTACCACCATATTCTTTCCAAGGATCATGCTTTCTTTTCAATTTTTAAAAAGCTGGTTCTTATGACTTTGTCCTTTAGACTTATTCTAGTCTCTCAATTCTGTGTGCATCAAATTTCATCCATGAACCATCATGACTGATGATAGCTCAAATCTTTATATATTTGCCATCACTTTTGCAATTTCTGTACTGTTTTGGTTTTTGATAGACAGGTGAAACAAATACCTGCTTTTGATCCACCATCTTGAAATGAAAGGCTTTTGTGATAAACTAACAAATTTTCTTACCTATAATTTCGCATTTCAAAACACCTTTGCACATCTTTGGCTTCTCTCCCTATGTCCTAGAATGCAATAATAAATAATATATTGTTGTTTTAAAGAATAGACTCAAGATGTTTCTGTTTGATCTTTATTAATCCCATCTCTGAGATTTATTTGAATACTTGAATTTTTTAAAAAAAATTTCTAGAGCGGAATATATTATTAAATCATTGCTATCATTTATTAACAATAAAAGCACTTAGGAATATGGAAAGTTACTTAAAGTTTTTCACATTTGGATTTATGGCATTAGTCAGACATAGGGAGCTACCCTTGTTTTTATTTATAAAAGAATTTAAACTTTTATATTTCCTCTAATTTTTTTACGTGTTATTTCTTACTTCTCTCAGGTACTGTTTTTCTACATATCATATGATAGTTTAATTCAGTTTGTTAGTACTGAATTTTATGTTTGTACATTATGCATATTTTATTTTGAGAACTTGTGACATTTACAGTACTTTAGCAAGCACACTTCTACCACTTATTTTAACTTAATTTTATGTATAAATGCTTTTAGCACAATCCAGATTTCTTTTTAAAGGGAATTGCTTTTCTTTTTGTTGTTCTTATGAAATTAAAAAATGGAGTGTAGGGCGGGAGGGTTAGCTCAGTGGTTCCGGTGCCTGCCTCGCAAGTGCAAGGTCCTGAGTTCGATCCCCTGTGACCACATACAATGCTGGGCGTGGAGACTCCCGCCCACCAACAATCAACACCGCATACCACAATGCTGGGCATGGTGGCTCAGGCCTGTAATCCCAGCACTCGGGAGGCAGAGACAGGAGGATTGCTGAGTTCGCGGCGGCTTGCCTGGGCACCATAGTGAGCTCAGGGCCAGCCTGAACTACAAAGCGAGACCCTGTCTCAAAAAAAAAAAAAAATGGAGTGTATTCTTTGAGAGTATATGCAAGGATAAAATGAGAAGAGCCAAACATGGGAATAATAAAAAAATAATTAAATAATAAAAAATAATAAAACATAATTACAGAAGAAAATATTTTAGTTTATTAAAATGGCCTTTCTATTCAAGATGATAGAAGAAACACATGTATTTGCAACAGGTCCCCATCAAAAACAAATGAACAAGCAAATGAACAAATCAAAACCAAAGCCAAACTGAAGGGAAAGCCAAGGTCTCCTACAATAGAAGTTACAAAAATGGAATAAAATACTTAGAAAAATATATACATTTGTAGATTTAAGGATTCCCTGCTATGCAATATATGTGCACCGGTATCTATAAACAACATGTAACAAAATATATCCTTTTAATGTATTTTAGTCCAATTTTGTAGGTAGATTATACCTCAAATTACAAACATTGTCTATTCATAAATTACAGCAAACTGCAAAGAGAAGAGAGATTTGATAATTTCTGAAAACTACATTAATAGAAAACAACTGGTGAGAGAACATTTCTGACACACAGAGTGGATAAGCACAGAAAGGCATATGAAAAGTATAAATTGTAAATAAAACAAATGTGAAAAAATGCTGCTCTTATACTGTCGGGAGCAATCCTATATAATTTTGGAGAAAAATATTTTTACACTTAAAACTACAATTAAGCCTAGCTTTCCTGACTAAAGGCCAGCCATGGCATAGTCAGACATAACTCTACCTTTCCTTCCTGTAACAATAAAGACACCAGGAGTGCCACATAATGCTCTAGGGCAGAACTACACCAGCTGAAGACTTAGGACCTTCATCTACATAATTCTTCATTGTTCTAGGATGTGCCAAACTCGCTGCTTTTTGAGTGACCTGTTAAATTTATTACTCCTGATGTACCCAAACTATTGCCCTCTGAAAGACCTGTTGCATGCTGGTCTCTAAGTGACCTGTACCTTACTTACTGTTGATATAATGAACAAAAGTGTGGCAAGCTCAAGTCTTTTATCTTTGCTGTATCTTTACAGAGTAGCATGAATCAGGCTTAAGCTCAGCTTCTTCTCTGTGTCATTTCTGTCTATATATTTATTAATTCACCTTGTGTTGTCAGACTCACAGGGGACTAGCACTTAATTGCAGAGCTTCTAGTTACCCCTTTCCCTCTCCCTTACATTATACCACACAGTGATGCTCACCCTCCCAATACCAAGCACGAGTGTCTCCCTCCTACATGAAGATGAAATTGCTCTACAAATAAAAAATATATTCTACCCCTAATACACATTTAGGGCAAATAAAAAAAATTTATGGTTTAAAAAAAAAAGGAAACAAACTTGTGTATATAGGGGTGGGGGTTGTAGGGTGTGTAGGGGAAGGGGAAAAATGAGAATTAAGTTATGTCATATACTGGTACAAATTCTCAATGTGGAGTGTAATTATGATGTGTATATATAATGTACCAATAAATTCAATTAAATTAATATCAATATATATTACAGAATATATATATATTACAGAATATATATTGCAGTATATATATAACAGAATATATATATAACAGAATATATATATAACAGAATATATACATATAACAATATATATATAACAGAATATATATATATAACAGAATATATATATAACAGAATATATATATAACAGAATATATATATAACAGAATATATATATAACAGAATATATATATA
>PVIC010044108.1:0-15265 GCA_004025085.1 Thryonomys swinderianus
AAAAAAAGAAAGCACATGTATAAAGGGGGTGAGGGGTTTAAGGGTGGGTAGGGATATGGGTAAAAATGAGAATTAACTTGTGTTATATACTGGTATAAATTCCTCAGTGCTGAATGTGATTGTGAGATGTATATAAAATGTACCAATAAAAAATTTAATTAAAAAATTACTTTTATTTGCACATGTTTGTAGTACATAATCATTACATCCCTTGTGTGCAGTTGGTACACATATGTAATACATCTTAATATCTTTTTTTAATCCCCATTCTTTTCCTACTCTCCCTCTCCTCCATCTCTTCATCCCTTACCATTTAAGAAAAACCTATCTCCCTATGTCCTATTCTCTTTTATTTTACTCTTTATTTATATTCTGGGTTTCTCATAGAAGATAAATCACATGATATTTAAACTTATGTGTCTGACTTATTTTACTTAACATTATGGTCTCACAGTGCATCTATTTTCCTATAAATGACACAAATTTATCTTTCTTTATGGCAGAGTAGTACTCCATTATGTGTAAATATCATATCTTCTTTATCCACTTATCTCCTGACAGACATATAGGCTGCTTCTAAGGTTTAGCTCTTATGAATTATGCTACTATGAACATGGGTATGTATATATCACTATAATGTGATGTCTATAACTATTTCAGAGAGATACTTAGAGGGAAAATAGCTGGATTGAATGAGAAACTTTAGTTTTAGTTCTTTGAGGAATTTCTATGCTGATTTCCATACTGCTTGTACTAGTTTATATCCCCACAAACAGTGTAGGAGGGTTCCTTTTTCCCTACAGCCTTCCCACCACTTGCTATTATTTGATTTCCTGATGATGGCCATTCTCTCATGGGTAAAATGTAATCTCAGTGATATTTTAATTTACATTTATCTAATGGCTAGTGATATGTAACATTTCCTCAAGTTTTTGTAGGCCATTTATATTTCTTCTGTGAAATGTCTCTTCATCTCACTTGCCTATTTTTGGATGGGGTCTTTTATTTTGGGAGTCTAATTTTTTCAAGTTCTGGATATATACTCAAATATTAATCCTCTGTCTGAAGAATGTGTGACAAAATTGTTTCCTCCATTCTATAGGTTTCTTTTCACTCTGTTGTCTTTTCTTTAGCTGTGCAGAACCTTTTTTTAATTGGATATGACCCCATTTATTGATTCTTCATACTATTTTCCATGCAACTGGAATCCTTAGCTTCTGGAGCGGCAAAGTTCACACTAAAAGTACCTTTCACTGGGTGCTCTAAGAAGATAATGTACAGGAAGGGCCCAACCCAAACCTGGCAATGCATGGTCCCTATTAGTTATAAAGTGCATGCCATGTCTCTGCTAAAATATAAGCTGCCTGGATGTCCAGAACAGCAGACACAGCAATGTCCTGAGACTCATGTGCTAAATGAGGGAAAGGATAAATCCCAAATCCCCAGCTACTAAATGCACAATTCTACTGCGCACAGACCACCAGAAAGTTCACAGACTAGACTGCCATGAACGTGGATCCATGCTCTTCTTCCTGCCATGGCGTCAGCTAACTGCCCCCACCACATGGCATATAGGGCCCAGGGAGGCTGAATGATGAATGGAGGACATTGTGGATGCCTGTGTGGATGAAATGGGGCCACTCAGGATCTTCAGCATGGAGTCTCTTCCTCCCGGGGAGGTCACCTCGGTGCAGTGAGCTGGGCACAGATCCCTTTGTGGTTCAGTGAACACAAGCTGCTTTGCAAAAGAAGCAGATGCGTTGTTAGCGTAACACGGCCCCACTGTGGCTCTCAGGGAACAGCGCTGGAGCTACATGAATAAGGAGCCTGTGAGAGCAGCTTGTCTCTGAGCTGTGAGCTCTGAAGCATTTTAAACATCTGGGCTGAGAACAAGCCACAGCCAGTGAGGGACTAGTCTTTTCGGCTGTCGCCAATCTCCGGAGGATCAACCTCACCCCTTTCCCTCCCTCCTGGTCCTGCATGGACAGACCTTAAAACAGTGGTCTGCTGTCCACAGCCCAGGCAGAGGAAAGTGCCAAGGAGAAGAACCGCAGCATTCAGGGTGTCCCCAAAGCTGACACAAGTGCTGGTGAGGAACATGAGGGCCAAGGAGAACCTTGAAATTCATGGTTTCCAAGCAGAACAGATGGCACCAGAATTCTGACTGTGTGACACTCTGGGGAGAGGAGAAGTTACACACAGAGGGGTGCAGAGAAGAGGTTGTGACAGCACAGAGGTGTTGCCTAGTACTAGAACCACTACCCAGCTGCCAGGACTGGTTCACTGTCAACCTCCAGCCATCAGCACCTTCCGAGTTGGGCTCAGCTTTCTTGGGCAGCCCCCAGCCAGTGACTTTCCATGGAAAGGGAATCTCTGACCTATTTTCTCCAAGGCAGGCCTTTCTCATGGGTATCGCACTCAGAATCTCCCAGGTGGATAGCTGAGATTCATCGGATGTGCTTCACAGCCCAAGGCTCTTCCAGACAATCCTGTTTCCACTGTCTCCTTCATCTCTCACAGGTGCTGTCTACTTCCCTGTACACACTTGAGCTCCTCATCCACTCTCAACATCTGCTATCTGAGGGCTTGGCTGACCTGGGGAAGACACACTAGAAAGACCAAAGGGCATGTACACAGAACTCCCAAAGGCAGTTCAGTCTGGCTTGATAGTGCTGGGAAAGGTGATTAGATGGTAGCTTTGGGGGTTAGGGCCCAGTGTTCAACTTAAAATATACTTCAGCTCACCTTGGCTTGTTTGAACATATTGTCTGAACAACTACATAGAAAAACTCTGAAATCTATGGAGTGTTTGCCCTGGCCTCAGGGAACAGCAGATGCCTGGCCACCTACCACAAAGTCACTGCCAAGCCCAGAAATATCATGACTGACAATCACAGACTGTCAAGCGGGCCGCTCGCTGAAGAGACAGTGCAATGCCAGGTTTTTGTTTGTTTGTTTTTTGTCTTTTAACACCAGCCACATATTATCCCAGGAATGGCTAGAGAAATCACAGAAAGGGGAGGGATTTCAGACAGCACACGTTAAATCTCAGAGTTCTGAGAACAACCAATGCTTGAAAATGTGTGCCACTTGTTCCTTTATTCTTACATTAACCTAACCATATCTTTCTAAGTCAATCTATTAACCTATTTCAGTTTGGTTCTCCAGCACATAAGAGAGGTCTCATTTATAAGAGATTTCATGTAAAAGTTTATTTTCTCACTTTCATAAAAGAAGCCCTGTAGGTATTATACAAGCCCCCATCAGCAATGGCTCAGACACTGGGCACCTCTTCATTCTATACTCATTATGCAGTAGTTTCCATTTTCAAAATTACTTATGGACGTAAGAAGATCACATTATTGTTTTAGGTTGCAGAAAAGCCAAAAATGCAGGTTCACTACTATATCAGATCCTCCCATAGATCTTCAGAGTTTCAACCTCAACCAAGAATTGCATTTAAATCTCATTGGTCACTAATTGCTGAAAAAGCCTGATATGTAGTTTAAAATGGACATGTTACTATCACCAATAAAGAAGAAATTTCCTAAATTGTGAGCTTCACAGCTCTAAGAACCTACAGTTCTGATGTGTGAACAAGGAGAGGATGGAGAACCTTGAAATTCATGGTTTCCAAGCAGAACAGATGACACCAGAGTTCTGACAGTGTGACGCTCTGGGGACAGGAGGAGTTAAACACAGAGGGGTGCAGAGAAGAGGATGTGACGGACAGAGGTGTTGCCTAGGACCAAAACTACTACCCAGCTGCCAGGACTGGTTCCAGCAAAAGTTCTGGTTGCTCTAGCAAAGAGTTCATTGGTCCTTTTCCCATCTTTTTCATCTATTCCTGTTCTCCTAGGATTGGCTGATACCCATTCACATCAGCGACAGACCTTCTTCACTTGGCTACTTATTCTAATTCTAATTTCTTTCAGAAATCTCCTCTCACACATGCCAGAAATAATGTTTTCCCACCTACACAGATGCGCCTTAAACTGCTGATTCATGAATTAATCATCCCAGCTGTTTTCCCCCTCAGTTTCCCACCAGTTACCCGGGTCTTAGACAGTGTTTATCCTCTGGCTCTCATCCCTCATTCTCTAACTGCCCAAATCCAGCCTCCTAACCAAAGACCCAGCCATGTTTCCCTTCCTCCATGAAGCCTTTCTTACCACCCCAGGCTACTCTTTTTTTTCCTTCCCTGGTGCCCAAGGGAAATTATTCAGTTGGTTATTTAACTTTTAATTTACTTGCTCTGTATCACCAATGAGAATATGTGCATCTGAATAACAGAAATGATGGATTATTATTATCTCTCAAATCAACAGCACAATTTTGCTATAGGCACAATTTTAGCTACTTCATGAACCATGTACTAGATCAATTTAATTACAAACTATCTCTAACTCATTTCTTCAGAATAAAACTTGGATTATTTCCCCTTTATCTTGCACTTCAGGGACATTTTCCTTATCATGGCAGAGTTCCATGAATTCTTTCTGCTTATTCCCATAAGTTAGCATCTCATGTCGCCAAGGGACTGGGTGGAATTCACAGCCTGAAGCTCACAGTCCCTGTGCCTCCATCCAAGTAACTGCCATAGTTGGATGCAGACTTTTAACCTATTTTTCATCTTGTGACAAACACAACTTGTTACCTACTCACTACCTCTCCTTGTCCCCACTAAGAAAAGCCTGATTCAGTGTCGAGGGAGGCTGATAGCTAGTAATGTTTCAAGCTTAAAAATTCACATTTTAGCTGTCCTTGCAGACATAGGTAACCATATCACACAGTACTAACCAGTAACGTGTGAAATATTCCTGTATCAGTACTAACCAGTATCATGTGATATATTCCTGTATTCAGTAACATGTGATATATTCTGTGATATATTCCTAACAATTAAAATAATTAAGTGATCATGTGACATGGTCCTAGTCAATGAGATATAAACTAAACTATTTAAATGATGCCCCTGGACAGTATTTTTATCTTTTGTTTGTTTCTTTGGTGCTGGGGATCAAACTCACTGTGTTTTCAAGGCAGGCGCCTGAATCACTAATCTAAATCCTTGGTCCTGGTTAGTCCTTTTAGAAAAGAGATATATCTAGTGTCACATTTTTTTTTGAGACAGGGTCTCGCTTTGTAGTTCAGGCTGGCCCTGAGCTCACTATGTAGCCCAGGCAAGCCTCAAACTCAGCAATCCTCCTGTCTCTGCTTCCTGAGTGCTGGGATTACAGGCGTGAGCCACCGCGCCCGGCACTAGTATCACATTTTTACTTTTTGCCTTTCCTTTCCTCCTCAACTAAAACATAAACAAATGTGAATGTGGAACATCATCTTCAAGTCATGAAAACAAGCATGATGAACATAAAACACATGGAAGAATGGAAACACAGAGAATTCAGACTAGTCCCTAACAGCGCAGAGCAGTCACAGCCAGGACTGGTTACCCTCCCATTTCATTTTATGTGAGAAAAAGTAAACTCCTCAAAAACTCTGGTGACCATTGGTTACATTCCTGTCCCCTTCAGTAAAAAGTCATTATAACTAATTTCCCATGGGAGGGATGTCCCAGCAGCAAAAGTTCCAGTGAAGCTGAAAGCTGCTTTGGGACCCCGGAGTCTCCTTGGACAATAGCTTCTCTTCACATATCCTAGAGCTTGGCTGCTTTCCCAGGAATCTGCTGGGTGCCGAGTTGCTGTGGTCAGACCTTCCTTGGGCTCAGTAATTTCTGTCCCTTTCAGTTTGGCAGAATGGACGATAACTATCCATCATCTGTGGTATCCAAAATGTCAACGACCTATGTGCGTTCATAAAACCCTCAAGTAAATAGAGGGAAGACAATAAAACATGCATCATTCTGAATATAACAAAAGGGAGGCTGCTGAAAAGGAGGTGCCATCCAAGTACTTTCTGTTTCTCAAGATGCACATTCTCAGCACAGAGTGACATACTTTTGGAAATGCTCTTTTATCACATGACATTTAATATGATTCTGATGTTGAGAATAAATCATACATCTTTCAGCCTCACTAAATTCTGGAAAAATACTTTTTTCCTAATCATTGTAATTAAGTGCTAAGTAGCATTTCCAGCCCTTGGACTATCAGAGAAATGCATCTCTTCCTCTCGCAGCTTCCTTACCATACTTGAGAGTGTCTCCATTTGCCTGGGACTAAAGGGTTGTGAGTACACAAGATGTGAATGTTAAAACAAGGAAATTTGCCATTCCAAGTCTCTGGAACAGAACCAAGAAACAAGCAAAAAGGGCCACAGCCCCCAACCCTGCTCAGGCCTTTGATTCAATATCTGCAGGAATCATTCAGAAAGCATTTAGAAGGGGATACTGGGGATTGAACCAAATGTCTTTATTCTGAGCGATATTTTCAGCTCCCCTTTTACATTTTATTTTGTATTTGGAGACAGAATCTCACAAAGTGGCCCAAGCTGAGCTCAAATTTATGATCCTCCAGGTTCAGCCTTCCAGAGTCCTGGAATTATGGATGTGTGCCACCAAACTCAGCCATATGATTTTTTTTAAACAAGCCTAGGTGTCTATTTCAACATTCAGATCTCAACCACTTGGAATAGAGTGATGATAAAGAAACACAAAATCCCTGTTCTCTTGGTGCTAATTTTAGCAGAGGAGATTGATAGTAAACAAAGAATAATAATACATTCATATAACTGTAGAATGGAAATACTGATGAAGAGACACTAGAATAGGGCAAGCCCATGCTAAGGAGAATCAGTAGCAGCAGGAAAGTTCAGCAGACATAGAACTGAGAGGAAAGTTAGAGTGGTCTCTTATTGGTCAGGGATTGGGGCCAGTTCTGGGCTGCGAGGTTATGGCACAAATCTCCAAAACATTTTAAGTTCCTAAATGAGAACTTACCCTACTTTATCAGCATATAAAGTCAGATGCATTTTACTTTATACTTTATTAGCTACATATCTAAATATGGGCTTGTAAACATATCTATGTATTTATGTGTATGTATGTGTATGCATAGATGTGTACACACCTATGTTCATGTACCTTTGAACAATAAGACTGACAACTGGCTATGTGGTCATTCTTTAATCTTAGGAGTGCCTGAGGATTTGATTTTTAGTCAACATGGCTTTGGGAAATAGAGAATCAGAATCTGTGAATGGACTGTGCACCATTCCAAGTATCTGTATGTTACCGAGACTTTAACGAGAACTGAGGACTGGTATTAATGAGCTACAGAGCCATAGAGAAGCCCATCTCCTAAATCACACTTCTGAGACCCCCATAGGTTCGGAGAAGCTAACTTGGAGGGGTGGTCCATCCATTTGAACTCAAGGTCATTTCCATTAACCCCATAAGTATTATGGAAGCTTATTTAGACCCACTCTTCAGGCCCAGGGTGGCAAGTAGCACACTAGGATGGTAAAATACACAGGACTTCAGGAGGCCCATGGGGTCTCTCAGAGGAGAGACTTATGTAAAGAAGTGACTCATTCAAAGTCTACCCAAACAGGTTACAGACAAAACACTGAAAGTTTGCCAAATTAGACTTTAGAATACTAATAGTACCAAAAGATATTATTAAGAGACTGAAAAACCAAATGGCAAACCGAAAGGAGATATTTGCCATGTTGTATCTGACAAAGAACTTGTACCTAAATACAATACAAACTTCTATAAACCAGTAAGAAAAAGTCACAGCACTTATTTGGGGGGGGGGCAGGGTCTCGCTTTGTGGTTCAGGCTGGCCCTCAGCTCACTATGTAGTCCAGGCAAGCCTCAAACTCAGCAATCCTCTTGTCTCTGCCTCCTGAGTGCTGGGATTACAGGCATGAGCCACCACGCCCAGTACACTACTTATTTTTAAATGGTGGAACCATTAAAATAAAGATTTTGTAAAACTTGATTGTTCTACAAAATAGGTTATTGAAGTGGCTGGTAAGCATATTGAAAAGATTTTCAACAATAAACAGAAGCTAATGGCATATGGTGATACAGCACAAAATGTTTTATTACCTCTTGAGAAGAGGCAGATATTGGTTGGCTGTAGCATGGGAAAAACTTGCAGGGGCTGAAACGCTATATATCTAGATCTCATTGGTTGTATCATTGATGTTTCCATGTAAACATTCATCAAGATATATGTCTAAACTCTGGGCCCTTTGATGTACCATACTATACTTCAAAAAGTGAACTGATTTGATAATAATATAATGCGGAAAAGGAAAAAGAGGCAAAGGAAAAGAGGGGAGAGGGAATCAGGAAAGAGGAAGAAGAGAAATAAGAAGAGGAAGAAAGGCAGGAAAAAGGACAAGGAAGATGAAGAGCAGGGGGAAAGTAAAAGAAGGAAGAAAATAAGCAAATATCGGCTTTGAGAACTGTGCAAGCGAAGTGGCCATTCATGAAATTATTGGAATTGAAAATGTAACCAAGAAAATCTGTTAAAAGTAGATATGCTAGCAAGGGTCAGGAGAAGCTACTGACCCTCCTTCCACACTTCTCACACACCCTTGCCGCAGAAGGACCCTGCACAGGCACCTTCAACAGCTTGTGTTGCCCTCTGACTCTTGCTTGGACTCGGCAGATCAGAGAGCAGGAAAACAATGAACAGGCGTGTATCGCCTTGCCTCACTCACTACTGTGCCACCACAGGTTGGCTGAGGGTTACAGCTCTTGTCGAGCTTCCCTTTCCGACAGCTGGACAGTCCTGGGTACACTAACCTCCCCCTTCGTGTTCCTCCAGGTTTGCCTACACCCTTGTGAAGAGTTCCTTTTCCAAATTCTCCGCTCTTCCTGTGCTTGGAAATGTCACTTTTTTTCCTGTTGAAAGAATGATGGACACAGGAACCCCACATGATACTAAACCTCCGGCCAGGGCTGAATGCATCAGGGTGACTCAGAGGTCAAGTAAAAGATGATGTGCACCTTTCACGTTGCTAGCGAAGTGAGAATGAACTCTACTGAACTCTGAAGAATGTCCATGCAAAGGGGATTGTTGACTCTGAAGCAGCAAGACTCAGTTATCTGGGATATTAGGTATGTGTAATATTTTATTCTGAGAAAAAGCTAAACAAATGAGCTTCTTTATTCTCACAAGTGATTTTAACTATATTTTTATGCCTATTTTCCTTATTAGACTCTAAATCCCATAGCAGCAGCCCAAAGAAAAGGTACATAAAGAAACCTGTCCAAATGCCTGCCTATCTCCACAATCTAGAGCAATTCCTAGATGTATTATCTAATAAATAAGTAGAATTAAAGGATGGAATAGAAGGGAAGGGATAAGAGGAGAGAGAGAAAAAGAACAGAATGTAGGATTTAGTGTCAGAAAAAGAGAAGAAATTCCCTGATCTCCCAGCTACCGGTAGCTGTGCGTGTCTACACATCTCACTTTTCAGGCTTCCATTTCCACACAGGTGTCTGTGAGAGCAGGATAAGAATTCATTCTCTATCTAATATTTCTGATGATTGCATGAGGTAATACTTATAAAAATAAATGAGGCAGTAAATGAAGCTGCCGTCACCTATGAGATGTTATTATTATTACTATTATTATTATTACTATTACTATTAGTATTATAAAAGCAGCATTGTTGAAGACAGATCCCAGCCTGGTTTTTATGCAGTACACATCAGCTTTTATAGGATGGGGAGAGATGTTATGATTTTAACAAATTCCATTTAAAAATTACTCAGCTAAAGTGGCCGCACACCTTGCAATCTGGTAACATGGATCTAGGTGTTAAGGGATCTAGACAGCTGTGCACAAAACATGACAAGATAACACATGCCCGCTTCTTCCTGGTTCCTGGAGCAGTAAAGCAGAGTGAGAAGCCAACAGCCCAACAGCAACAGGCAGCGTCAGGAGCAGGGAACAAAGCAGAGGCACCTTAACCCCATCTCATCCAAAATGCCACCTCTCTGAGGATGGAGAGAGGAGGTTAGGAAATAAAGCCAAGAAACAGGGAGACGACAAAAACAGAGTGAGTCTAATAGTGGAGTTAAATCATTCTGTAAAAACTCTGCAAGTAACAGCTTATCTTGATGTTATGCATGGCCATACTTTATATCCAAATAAGAATAAACTTCTTCAGTTTTGTTGAATATCTTACATATGAATTGCATATTGTATTCATCAGGAGTCTTCAGAGAAACAGAACCAATATTATGTCATGCAGTCATTGCTCAGTGTCCGTGGGGTTGATTCAAAGACACCACACAGACACCAAATTTCTGCAAGGGCCCAAGTCCTTTAGGTAAATTAGCACCCTCCCATATATTATAAATCACCTCCTGGTGGCTTATTATGCCTCATACAATGTAAATGCTATGCAAATATTTATTATGCTGTATTATTTAAGGAATAATGACAAAAATCATCTGTACAACTTCAGTACAAAAACAAATTTTTCTGATCTTGTGCTGGTTGAATTTACAGGTATAGAAACAGATACAAAGGACTGACTGTATTAGGAGAGATTTATGTACTATAAGGAATCGGTACATGCAACCACGCAGGCTGACAAGTCTAAAATCTGCAGAATGAGTTCAGCTGGTGAGTGCTGGGGAAGAGCGGATCCAGGATTCCAGCTGACAGGCTGACAGCTGGCCCAATTTCTTCTTTCTCTGGGGAGGGCAGGTGTCACGTAGGCAGGCCTTCAGCTGATTGCATGAGGCTCACCCACACTATAGGGCAACCTACTTTACTCAAAACTCATTGATTTCAAAAACAAACATCATTTGTGATAGTTAAATCTTGGAAACAACCCAAATGCCTATCAACTGGTGGTTGGAAAAAGAGGTGTTTAAAAAAAATAAAATGGAGTATTACTCTGCCATAAAGAATGACAAGTTTGAGTCATTTATAACTCAAATGGATGTACCTTGCTGGGTGTGGTGGCTCATGCCTGTAATCCCAGCACTCAAGAGGCAGAGGCAGGATGAGTTCGAGGCTTGCCTGGGCTACATAGTGAGCTCAGGGCCAGCCTGAACTACAAAGTGAGACCCTGTCTCAAAAAAAAAAAGATCGAATGCCGGGCGTGGTGGCTCACGCCTGTCATCCCAACACTCGGGAGGCAGAGACAGGAGGATTGCTGAGTTCGTGGCGGCTTGCCTGGGCACCATAGTGAGCTCAGGGCCAGCCTGAACTACAAAGTGAGACCCTGTCTCAAAAAAAAGAAAAAAAAAAAAAAAAAAAAGATCGTACCTTGAGGACATACTCATAAGTGACATAAATAGGTCAGAGATGTGTAAATACCATATCTTTTCTCTGGTATGGGAAACTGAAGATATAAATGAGTTCTAGAGTGTATGACAGATACTGCGAAACAGAAAATATTCAAATGGTAAAGGGGTTAGGGGTAAATAACATGGGGAAAAATGTGATCACTATAAAAAAGGAAACAAAGCTTTGTATATACAAAACAGGGGGTTGGAGGGTAGGCAGGGGAAAGAGAAAAATGAGATTTAAGATGTGTTATATATTTAAGATGTGTTATATACCACATTTGTATATACATACAAATTTTCTATGTCGATTGTGATCACGAAATGTATATAAAATGTACCAATAATACAATAATTATTATTTTAAAATAAATTTATGAAAACACTCTCCTAGAGGTATCCAAAATGTTTGATCAATTACTGGCACTTAGACATTTGGTCTTATAATCATTTATGTTATCTAAATTTTAGTTTTATCTAGAACTCTATAATGAAAAATTCTATGCATATGCACACAGTTTAGGTGATATTCTTAATAAGAAATAGAATCATTCGATCAAAAGACACACTCATTCCCAATAAATAATAATCCATAAGGTCATATTGCTTTATACTCCTAGTAAAAATTATTGATTTCTGCCTGTAATCCTAGTATTCAGGAGACAGAGACAGGAAGATTGCTGAGTTCGAGGCTTGCCTGAGCTACATAGTGAGCCCAGGGCCAGCCTGAACTACAAAACAAGACCCTGTCTCAAAAAAAAAAAAAATCTATTGATTTCCTATTTCCCTTAGATAGGGCTGGGTATGCAGCTCAGTGGTGCCGCCACTTGCCTATTTCCCTTAGATATTGCCCATTATGGGTGAAAGATCAAATTCAGCCAAGTGTATTTTTGTGAGTGAAGATTTATTGAAATACAGAAGCACTGATTCATTCATATATTGTCTGTGGAAGTTTTCCTGTTAAAAAGCAGAGGAAAGTATTTGCAACAGAGACCAGATGACTATGAAACCAAAACTAAATATTTTGGTCCATTTATATAAAATCTGTAGTGCCCCATTTTAATAACACAATAATTTCTACCTTAAGTTCTTAGACACTGGTCATAGCCCCCAAAAGAGGTCTAAACAGGGCCTCATTAATTTGCTGTTTACATGTCTCTCTTTGACCACCCTTCTCCAACCAAAGCAATGATGAGAGCAGGAACAAAGATCTACTCTTTGTTTAAAATTACATTAGGTAAACTTCTGTGAACCATGTGACACCTACTTGCGTGGTATTTATGTTGTGCACTCACTGTTTGTACAATGGATTTATTAATTTGGTATATAATAGGTACATTTACTGATCACCAATTTGGGCCTAAGGATGCTATTAACTTTATGTGCCACATTTCTGTTCTTTATAGATTTCTAAGCATTTGTTTTTCTTCTTACCCTGCAATGAAGAAACTGAGGTTCAAAGAGGTTAACTGACTTTTGCCAAAGTAAAAAGTAGTTCATGATGCAGACAAAATTTCAGCCCAAATTCATCTACCCCCAGCAGCCCATTGAAAGCCCTGCATGATGACACATTGCACCTCTGGAGTGAAGGATACATGCACGAGATGGAGGTCTGGTGCTTATCATTTTACCTTGCAGTCTTGGGAATGAAATCATTGTTTTCTTTCTCTTGCCCAAATAAGCACAAATACATGGACACGATTTTGCCTTAAAAGTTTACAATGAAAATGAAAATATTTTATTTTTATTCTAAATTATTGAATAGAAAGTGTTTTATAGATTAATGAAATTGAGCAATGAGTAGCTACCAAATCTAGACATAAAGGTAGACATTCTGGATTATAAAGTGTATTGAATTCACCTTGACAATTGCGCTTTAAATACTTCTGATATTACTTTGTAGTAAATATGTCTGATTCATGAAAGCTAGGTAGTATAAGACATGGTTTTTGGAATTTGCTCCATTTTTTGGCCATTAAAGCTACTTTTAAATAGATTTTGTTCAAGGAATTATGGGTTTTATATAGTAAATGTCACAGAAATTATCCCTACTCTGTATCAACTAAGCACAACTCACTTCTGCTAGCATTACCCTTACCACATCAACTGCACTGGATTCTCTGGAAGTAAATCAATATACTGTATGTCATTTGAACTAATTATGAAACTTGTACAGTGAGGACTTCTCATGTAGAAAAAAATTTGTCTTTGAGTTTACATTGTGGCTCATGTTTAAATGTCCCTCCAAAGCCTCACCCTATCTTTTTAGAAGGTAGCTAAATCTAGAATGTGTGATGTTAGGATTAAAGGTATGTGATTGCTTGATTTGGTGCTGCCCTAATCCCAGTAGTCTGAATAAAACACAGGAACAGGTCTCGCTGCTTTTGGTACCTTCTGGGCACCACGAAATGTCTCTGCAATGCCTCTTGTGCCTCTCGTGTTACTTTGCTATGGTCTGTCTGCCATGAGCTTTTGCTGCTCTGTCTTGGAGCCAGCTGATTATGAACTGAAACCTCTACGAACTGTTGGCCAAATAAACCTTTACCCCATTAACTTTGGATGTCAGGTATTTTGTCTCAGCAACAAAAAAAAAGTGACTAACTTTTGCTTAGTTTTAAAAAAAATCAAGTGGCATAGCTTTTGTAACCTAAAGAATTACTTTATGCCACTAATGTTTAGCTTTTAAAAGAAATCATTGATTTTTATAGAAAAGTCCCTTTTGGGGGCTGAAGATTTACCTCAGTGGTTCCT
This sequence comes from Thryonomys swinderianus, assembly GCA_004025085.1. NCBI lineage: Eukaryota > Metazoa > Chordata > Mammalia > Rodentia > Thryonomyidae > Thryonomys > Thryonomys swinderianus. The sequence goes on from PVIC010044108.1 coordinate 13,976, forward strand.
GTGCCTGCCTTTCAAGCACAAGGTCCTGAGTTCGATCCCCGGAAACCACATACAATGCTGGGCGTGGAGACTCACGCCCACCAGCCATCAATACCACATACCACAATTCCGGGTGTGGTGGCTCTCGCCTGTAATCCCAGCACTCAGGTGGCAGAGGCAGGAGGATTGCTGAGTTTGAGGCTTGGCTACATAGTGAGCTCAGGGCCAGCCTGAACTACAAAGTGAGACCCTATCTCAAAAAACAAAAAAGGCCCTTTTATGTTAAAAGCTTACAGTTTGAGAATTACGGGAAAAAATAGGAATTTAAGTAATTTAAACTTTAATAAAGATCTAATAATATATACCAACTGTGAGGGGAATGAATCCCAGGGTCAAATATACTGGGATATATTACAAAAGAAAGCACAGAAGTTACTCTCTGGCTTCCCTGAGATTATTCGCATAAAGGAGTCTCCATGAGTTGGAGAAATGCAACAAGTATCTGTCATCTATCGTAGCAGTCTCTATCCCTACTAATGTCCCTGCATTCATGAGAGTTGTTTATCATCTAAAGGCTGAGGCTTTCCTTCTTACTTACAAGTCACATCTCAGATACCAAAGAGGATATCCTCAGAGCATGGAGAAACTTTATTCTGAAAACACAACCAAAATTTAAAGAATAGTCTTGAAATCATACTTCTGTCTTATGAGTGGCAGATAAAGAGAGACAGAGACAGAAGCAGAGAAAGACACAGATACAGAGAACAATAGCATGAAGCTAGACCAGGAGAAACATTTGGTCCAGCCTTGTTATCCTCAAGGTACTTTTTAATTTCAACCTTTGAAGCTATCTTCAAAGGATTCTTTATGTGCAAGTAGTTACAGAAATACACTAATAGGACTGAAAAATAGAGGTGACTATTCACTGGCTATATCACACCAATTTCAGTGAATAACATATTGATGCATAAAATACATGCCATTATATTTTACATTTACAAATTGTATAGTGTAATCTATATTTGTGATTAAGTATCTGTATTTAAGTATTAGTTTTATTTATACCTTTCAAAATATAATAGTTGTAGTAACTTAATCATTCATGTACTGGAAACTTCAAATGCTGACAAGTTAAGAAAGCATGAGAAAAAAGAGAAAGAGGAAGAAGGAAGGAAGGAAGGAGAAAGAAAGAAAGAAAGAAAGAAAGAAAGAAAGAAAGAAAGAAAGAAAGAAAGAAAGAAAGAAAGAAAGAAAGAAAGAAAGAAAGAAAGAAAGAAAGAAAGAAAGAAGAAAGAAAGAAAAAGAAAGAAA
>PVIC010044109.1:0-15149 GCA_004025085.1 Thryonomys swinderianus
AAGACGCTAGGGAGAATTTACTCTCTGTTCTGCTTTCATATCAGGAACACATTATTTAGCACCTGGTTTGTTTTTGTGTGAAGGACTCTGTGATTCATGTAATGGATCATGTTGCCCTATTTATATTGACAGCTGGAAAGTGGAGAGCCAAACTTTGGATCTATATTTAGATCCAAATCATACGTACTTTCTTTACTGTCCTCATTATTTTGTCTGCTCCAGCTCATAGTGAATTACTTTTCTGTGAGTCCTAATTTTCTCGTGTATTAAAAAAACTAAAGTTTTATGTACTACTTCATGTCTTTATAGAAGCAAATAGGTATAATTAGCTGCTGTTGTTTATTAAATAGGGTCCTATCTTCATCAACTTTATATTTCCTGTTACTGGGTTGCTTTTAAAAATTGTATAAGAAAGCATTGTTATTGTTTTTAAATTTATTTTTACAAAATGAAATTTTATGTTATTTTTAAATATTTAATATTTTGGTATCAAAATCAAATTTTATTTTGGGGATAGGTGAGCCTTACCGCTCTCTTAAATCTTTTTTATTAAGTATAAATAATACATGTTTTTAATTTAATCTAACAGTGGTGTTAAAATTATAAAGAATAAATATTAACATTTTAAATATATAAAAGAATGTTATGTGCATAGCTTTTGTACTTTTTAAGCCTAATTCATAATTTCCTAAATACATTTCCAAAGTTTTGTGCTTGATTCGAGGTATATTTATAGCTGACCAAAGTTTATTATCTCATGGGAGATGTGTTACACATTCTATGTTCAGATATTAAATATGGAGGAAGATTTAATTTTGATTTATAATTTCACCTTAGCTATTTATATAATTAGACCTCTATACCTATTATTAGCAAACTTCAAAATATTTAATACTGTTTTACATTTTAAATAATTTAAAAACAATTTAAGCGTTATCAGAACTTAGAATAATGAAATAGAATTAGTATGGAGATGCCTTTACAAAATATGAATTTTTCAATTATAAAATTAAAATATAAATGTCAACCTTATATAATTATTAAGTTATAAATCATCCAAGGAATAGACAAGTGGTCATGGTCATTTTTAACAGAAGAAGGTCTCAGGTATTTCAAGCAGTACTGTAAAAGTGATGTAGACTGTTCATGATAGTGTTTAACTTTTTTAAAAACTTTATAGATAACATCGTAAAATATAGAACTATAATGAAGTTGTTAGTATGGGAAGAAAGCATAGTTTTGGAAAACTATAGTACCAATCTTGTATTACTTTGGTAAAAGGATTATAATTGCGCAATCTAGCCTTTCCTTGATTCGGATCATTTCAAAATAGAAGTATTTTAGATAAAAGAATTATTTCACATCCAATTATTTGAAAGGCTCCCTCCCCCACTATGATCCTAGAACATTTTTGAAAATTCCCCAAAGTTTACTAAATGGACTATTTGTTTTGTGTTGCTAAATTCATGCTTTGCTTTAGTCACTCTCTGTCTTACTTTTCTCATTGCTGAGACAAAACACTTGACACCCACAAATTAGGCAGGAGAAGATTATCAGCTCACTGCTGGTAGATGTTTCAGTCCATAGTCAGCTGGCTCCAAGGCAGGGTAGCATGACAAACAGGCATTGCAAGGGAGAAACAGTTCATGGGAGGCAGAAGGTAGCAGAGCAAGCACAGGGCAAGACAAACCTCTTTTTTTCCTTTATATTGTATCCAGGCTACTGGGAGTAAGGGGCTGCCAAACCAGTCAGTACACTGATTTAGTAATCAACACTCTTTTTCCTACGACCCTTAATCTTACCATTGCACCTGAATCAAGCACATATTCTAGATTAAGCCACCTCTGAAAAAGCCCCACCTATGACTGATGAAGCTCTGGAGGATATCTATGTGCAAGCTGTACCACTTTCTTAGAATGATCATATGTGTCATTTATACTGCAGGTACAGAATAATTATATGAGTAATCTGCCTTTTATTTTGGGATAGCAATTCTGGACTTTCTATAAATATTAACAAAATATCCTAGAGTCATTATCTTAGAATGGGACAGAAAAATATTTTTATCCTTTATAATGTGCTCATAAATGGCATCGACAATCAATACACTGTCTTTTGTTCTATTCTTACAGGGTTCATGCTTGAACCAGATCCAGAGTATAGACCTGATATATTTCAGGTATCCTATTTTGCATTTAAATTTGCCAAAAAGGATTGTCCAGTTTCCAACATCAATGTAAGTAGTATTTTAAGTAGGGTATAAATTTAAAATACATTTCCTAATGTACATGTATATACTCTTTAACAGTTGTTTATGATAAGTGGTCTGATAATACGACTGTGATTATATTTTTGCTGTAAAGCCACATTTCCCACAGTGTCTTCAGGTTCCCTGGAGAGCTACATCAGACACCAGGGTCACTCCAGGTTATATTTCTTTTAAGAGCAAAACACAGTGACAAAAACACAGTCTAAGACAGGCTATTCTTACTAAGTTTTAGGTCTAGCTATATATAAATAAGGCTGGTTTGTTTGTTTATTTTGTTTGCTTTGCATAGAGGTGTAGTGAAAAAGTTACTGAGATAGACACTAAGTACTTTGTTAAATGAGAAAATTTGCTAGGGATTTAGCTCAGTGGTGTCACTGCCTGCCTTGCAAGAACAAGGTTATGAGTTCAATCCTTGGTAATGTTAAAAAAAAAAAATTGGAGTGCTGGGTGTGGTAGCTCACACCTGTAATCCCAGCACTCAGGAGGCAGAGACAGGAGGATTGCTATGAATTCGAGGCTTGCCTGGGCAACATAGTGAGCTCAGGGCCAGCTTGAACTACAAAGTGAGACTCTGTCTCAAAAAAAAAAAAAAAAAAATTGGGTCCCTTTATTTTAAAAAGGAGAGACATTGTAAACAGAAAGACCTTAATTTTTTAAGTGACTGATTTTGTATATTTTGGGAGGTTGGTTAATATTCACTACCCCAAAGCAAAGTAATTTTAAAGATTACAGCTGATTACAACTCAGAGCCTAGTTCATGAAAGGAGCTTATTTAGAAATAACTAATAATATTTAAAGGCTTTGAATTCTTTTCACTGTTTACAGATTACATCAACGACTTTAGATGAATTGTGTATTGCGAATCTCTGCTAATTTTAATGAAGGTTGCTAATCATCAGTGATTTTTAAGCCATTTTCAACTTCATTCTGGTCATTAGGTCATTCTGGCCTAACTTGTTCTTATGTGTTCCTTTTATGTATAATTTAACCTACTACTTAAAAAAGTATATAATGAGCCTTTTCTTTTTGGTTTTATCATGTCAGTTTAATATTTTCCTTGTTTTAGTATATGTGCTGCTGAAGCGAGCACAATATTTTCCTTGTTGAAGCTGAAATTATTCAGTTATAATAGCCTGCGAGTGAAAGCAGCATTGTCTGCAGTTTAACTTGATTTTTTAGCCTTCTACTTAACTAATAGTTATTGATTGCCTACCTTGAGTCAAACATTGAGTACAAACAACTGAGCAAAGCCTACTGTCTCCACTTTGAGAATTATTTGTGGTAGAATATTTAGAAATTTTATTCTACCCTTATAGTTAACTTGTCTTTCTGAAGTGCAAAACAATCATTGATTTATAAGTGTAATATGTTTCTTTTTATGTGAATTTTATCCATTTGTACATTTCATGCAGTGGTATTTTGTGTATTTTCCAAAGGTTTTTTGGGCATGAATATGAAAGTGATGTATGACATCTAGTGATACAGACTAGATCTGGTGTGAATAGTTTTTAGGTTTCTGATGGGAAAATAATGGTATCTTGAAGATGATATTTTTTAAATTCAGTAATATGTCCGTAGTTTAATAAACCTTTTTGCACTAAAATCTAAAATAAAGTTTTATTTTTTTCTTCCAAGAATTCTTCGATTCCTTCAGCTCTTCCTGAACCAATGACTGCTAGTGAAGCAGCTGCTAGGAAAAGCCAAATGAAAGCCAGGTAGGCAAAACTAGGATGAAATTGAAAAAGCACTTTTATTTTAAGTTTTAAAAAAAGGCACTTAAGTATAGTAGGTCTTGTTTTAGTACTGGCAAATGTCATTGATTAAATATCATCTTCTTGGCCCAGAGATTTAGCTTAGTGGTTCTGGTGTCTGCCTCACAAGCACAAGGTCCCGAGTTTGATCCCTGGCACCACATACCACAATGCTGGGCATGGTGACTCACGCCCATTACCAGTCAGTGGCACATACCACAGTGCCAGGTGTGGTGGCTCACACCTGTAATCCCAGCACTCGGGGGTCAGAAGCAGGACAATTGCTGTGTGTTCCAGGCTTGCCTGGGCTACATAGTGAGCTCAGAGCCAGCCTGAACTACAAAGTGAGACCCTGCCTAAAAATAAATAAATAAATAAATAAATAAATAAATAAATAAATAACTAAATAAATAAAACCTCTCATTTAAAAATGTATATGGCTTATTGCCTGTGACATAATTTAGATAACAAATATCTTGGTTCCTTTTCTCCCTGCAGAGACAAAAATAACATCAATGTTAAAGATAGAAAAGTTTATTTGGCTCTCAGTTTGTAGAGGTTTCAGCTCATAGTTGGGTGGCTTCAATACAAGATACTATGGCAGAGGGGCATTGCAGAGGAGAAACAGTTCATGGCAGGCAGAAGGCAGCAAGCAGCAAAGTAGCAAGCAGGGAATAATGATAACAACCAACTTTCTGTCCTTTGCATTTTATTCAGTATGGGGTAGTACTTACTCTCAGAGTGGGGAGCCCTTAATCAGTCCCACATCCAATCCTTAATTCCAGAATCATGCACTGTAGTTCTAGCTCTGCATATGACCACATGAAGCTTTGGGGCACATATGGTTGCAAGCCATGACAGCAAGTATGCAATAAGCTTTTTAAAGTCATAGATAAAGGATTTGTATCTAATGTAAGAGTTTGAAATATTATGTGAGCTTGGCATAGTGGCACATACCTGTATCCCAGCACTTGGGGAAGTGAGGCAGGAGGATTGCCACAAGTTTGAGGCCAGCCTAGAGTATAGCAAGGCCATCCTGAACCTGTGTAGTGAGACCCTGTCTTAAAAAAAAAATGAAAGAAATGTATTATGTTATGACCTGAATCTTTTAATGACTTTTTTCTGTCTTTATGTTTTGAACTTAAAAATTAATAAACAGGACCATCTCTTAGGTTATCAAGCAGGTACAATATTGCATTTGGAGAGATTTCTAGGGTACAGTTTTTTTTGTATTATATTTTATGCTAATTATTTTATGTGATATATTTTACAAAAATATATTAGTCATACACATTTTATATGCAAGAGACAGATACTGTAAGTGTCCAGAGAAAGAAGTATTTATTTCCAGGGAGTTTGCAGTCATAATTTTAATGATTACAACTGCTACATAGTGGGCCATTTTTGAGAGTGTGAAGGAAAAGACTGGTAGTGGCAAAACAGGATGGAAGAAATGCTTTTCTGAGGGTTGCAGAGTTCTTTCTTGAAGGATGAGTCCTTAGTTCCCTGGAGGGGTTGGATTGAAACTAAAGCAGGCAGGGAGTTTGGAAAAGAATGGCTCTGATGATACTGAAGGACTGGAGGTAAAGGGGACATACTCAAGAGTAGTGGAGGAGCAAGCTGGAATGACAGGTAAATGCCAATCATGTTTGTGTGGCGCACTGAGCGGCTTCTGCAGCTTCTAGTCAATTCTGTTATTTGAGACTTGATTCTGAGATGTGTTAGAAATGATCTTTGCTTATAAATTGTTAAAGTATCATTGTGACTGTTTAAGAAAAGTCTAATATCACTAAACATATCTTCACTTGAATTTCAAAGTGCTATCTTGAGGAAGGGGTGGAATAAAGTTAATCTAACCTGCAGGAATCCAGCATGATCACCGATCTGTCTTATGTAAGATAGAGCTTTAATTGGCAGCTACTATTGCTACTGAATGGTAATTATGAATTATTATTAGTTTTGTCAGTTGAGTTTTATTGTTTTTAATAGTTGATAGCAAATAGTTGAACATTAAAAATGAGTTGAATGAACAAGAATGATTTGAATATCTTTTTACTGTGACACAGTTGTAGCTATGCAATCATAAACAAATAAAATAATGTCATTTGGATTTGAAGTTTTTGTTTTAAATATATATATATATATTTAAATATATACATATATGTATACACACACATATTTGCCAAAACATAACATCATAGTCCATTAAAGTGTATAGTTTTTAGGATTTTGATGAATTAACAAATTAAATTTGTAAAATTTATTAATCTGTGCCTTACATACATTAAAATATAAGGTTTATTGGTACTGATGGCTCATTCAGATAAATTTACTCAATTAAAGTCACCAAAGAACTTGAAAGAATCTAAATATGTACAAAGCTTAATATTAAAAATTAGTTTTTTCATGATATGCTTTTTTTTTTTTTAAGATAAGGTCTCGCTTTGTAGTTCAGGCTGGCAGTGAACTCACTATGTAGCCCAGGCAAGCCTCAAACTCAGCAATCTTCCTGCCTCTGCCTCCTGAGTGCTGGGATGACAGGCCTGAGCCACCACGCCCGGCACTGTGGTATGTGGTGCTGATGGCTGATGGGTGTGAGTCACCACGCCCAGCATTGTATGTGTTTACTGGGGATGGAACCAGGAGTTTACACTTTTGAGGTAGGCGCCCGGAACCACTGAGCTAAATCTCCAGCCCATGATATGCCATATTTTAAGGATTGAATCTTTATGGAGTTATTTTATTGTTCATTCAGCAAGCTATAGTGGGTACTTTAATCTACCCGCCCTATGTGTGGAACCCTGCTTTATGTCTCAAAAACCCAATTTGCCTTGTATTCTGAATGCTGTTAAACACATGAGGTTATTTGACATATGTGCTCAAAAGATGGAAATGTTAAGAATTGGCAGAAGGAAACATTGAAGGATTTTGAGGAGAGAAAGGTGTGAGTTTTTAGGAAAGCTGCTGAGGTGATAGGAGAAGCACAGAAAATGGCCTGGGAAGGATGTGAGGATGCGGGTGAGGCATTGCAGCAGTACTAGTGCAGTAATTGCTGTCTTCAGTCCACGCTTTGCTTCTCTAGGCCTAATCATGCTGGTATTTTCCCTCACCCCTCCCTTCATAGAGTATGCTTGGTGTTTCTTTGCACTTTGATGAAATAATGTTTAAAGACTTAATGTCTAGTGCCTAACATGAAGCCTTCTCTAGTAAATTAAGGATAGAATTACTTCTTCAGGAAACTCTTGGCAGTATTAGCTTGGCTCTGAATATTTAACTCTTATGTTTTGTTTTATTTTCACAAACACCCTATCTTCTCATGTGTCGTATAAATTCTTTTGAGGATAGAATATGGTAGAGTGAACATCAGTAATGTAGGACAGATATCACATTGTTAAATAAATTAGACAGTGAATTGAAGGTCCTTCTGACTTATAACATGCCCTTTGGAAGACTTATCTGTGATCATGCATGTTGTATCTCTCTAAAGAGCAGTTTAGACCAGGGCCATAGAAAGGTGAAGTTTGGCCTATCCAGCCTATGTAAAGAATGGACAGTTTAAAAAAAAAAAGAAAAGAAAAAGATTGTATACAATATTTCTTCCAAATTACTTGAAGTTGGGGAGTATACCATTGGTTTTAATGCAACATTCCATAATTTGAATTCATACTTATTAAAGTGAGATATAATTATTTATATATATAAATATGATCTTTTAGTGGCTTAGTTCAACTTTTATATGATTTGTTCAATATGTACTTGTCTGACTTAAAACATACTATTTTTAGAAGACAACATACATACTGTTTATTCCCATGATATATTTCTATATTTTAAAAAATTCTTTTGATTGGGCTGGAGGGCTAGTTGTTAGCTCAGTGGTTCTGGTGCCTGCCTCGCAAGCACAAGGTCCTGAGTTCAATCCCCGATAACCACATACAATGATGGGCGTGGAGACTCACGCCCACCAGCAATCAATACCACATACCACAGTGCCAGGCGTGGTGACTCATGCCTGTCATCCCAGCACTCGGGAGGCAGAGACAGGAGGATTGCTGAGTTCCAGGCTTGCCTGGGCTACACAGTGAGCTCTGGGCCAATCTGAACTACAAAGGGAGACCCTGTCTCAAAAAAAAAAAAATCTTTTGATTTAATTTTATCTTTCCTGTTGGGAAGATTGTTGTTAACTGGGCTCCCTCTTGTGGTGCATGTAGATACTAGGAAAGAATTTTACATGCTGTATTTGTAGATAGGGTTTTTCTAAATTCAGTGGCTATGAGCTTGTTATACGTGTAAAGTTTTTGAGTATTATGTCATTTGAATATATGGTGAGATAATTCTGTAAAGAAATTTTATGACAAATCCTGTTGGAAAGCGAAAAATTGACCCAATTGAAAAGTGTTTGAGTTTTTTTAACCTGAATTTACAGAAAGAAAAATTGACAGACATGTAAATTAAAGAGTTGGGAGAAGTTATTTCTTCAGAGAGTTGATTTTCATTTTTTTTCTAAAACAATGTGAGTTTTTTTTTTCAATCTCATCTCATTTCCTTAAAGGTAGTCTTTGGGACTACACTGTTTTCTACCACCTTTTATAGCAGACTATACATGTCTTAAGAAAAATGGTTAATTTTTTTTTTTTTTTACTTTGCGATCATTAAATGTGTACTATTTGAAAGAGCAAAGTGGTCATCTGTAGTAATTAAATGCATCTGTTGAATATTTTATAGAAAAAAACTAAATTAGAAGTAATTCCAATATTTGGAATGGTTAATTTTGTTTTTTTACTTTCTGATCATCATTAAATATGTACTGTTAGGAGAAAGAGCGAAGTGATCATCTGAAATAATTAAATGCATCTGTTGAATATTTTATAGAAAATAGTAAATTAGAAATAATTCCAGTATTTGGAATGAAATGTGTTCTTCTGTTGTAGAATAACAGATACCATTGGACCAACAGAAACCTCAATTGCACCAAGACAAAGACCAAAGGCCAACTCCACCACTGCCACTCCTAGTATGCTGACCATTCAAAGTTCAGCAACACCTGTGAAAGTCCCTGCTCCTGTAGAATTTGGTAACCACAGACCAAAAGGTAATGCAATCCTGTCCCTTCTTAGTGTAAATAAAACTGTTAATAGTTTGGTTTCCTATGGCTGTTAATTAATACCAGTCTTAATATTGAAAGCAGATAACAATGTTTCAAGAAGCTTTCTGCTAATGTTTCTTGGCTGTTTTTCTAAAGGCAAAGAAAGGAAGTTATTGGCATTGTAAAAGCATGATACAAAAAGCTCACAATTTTGCTTTAGTTCTATAAATATAAACTCTTATTCTAGAGTAGTCAACTAGTAGGTTTGAGGTAGGGAATGATAAAGTTCAAGAGTGTAGAAAACTGTTGGATCAGATATAAGGCAGTTGAAACTCTAGCCTTATAAAGCTATCTTTACACTGAATCTAGAGTTTGGCAAAGAGTCATGTGGACATTACAACTTAAAACTTGGTCTCATCTGAGTTTTAGAAAAAGTATTTTTTAGTCTAAAATATCTTCTAAGAATTATGGAGAGTGTTACCTTGAAAGTTTTTCTTCATGGTGGTGCATGCCTTTAATCCCAGCTACTTGGAAGGCTGAGGCTGGGGAATTATGAGTTTGAGGCCAGCCTGGGGGAACTTTGTGAGTCCCTATTTCAAAATAAGAAAAGCGTGAAGATACAGTTCAGTGGTGGAGTGCTTGCCAAACATGGGTGAAACTGGGTTTAATTCCTAATGTTACAAATGCAAGAAACACTTCCCTGAGGATATGTCCCTGATTTTAGAGTGTAGACATTATCTCTTTTTTTTTTTTTTTTTTTTTTTTTTGAGACAGGGTCTTGCTTTGCAGTTCAGGCTGGCCCTGAGCTCACTATGGAGCCCAGGCAAGCCCCGCGAACTCAACAATCCTCTTGTCTCTGCCTCCCAAGTGCTGGGATTACAGGCGTAAGCCACCACGCCTGGCATTGTGGTATGCGTTGATTGTTGGTGGGCGTGAGTCTCCACGCCCAGCATTATATGTGGTCACCCGGGATCGAACTCAGGACCTTGCGCTTGTGAGGCAGGCGCCGGAACCACTGAGCTAACCCTCCGGCCCTAGACATTATTTCTTCAGGGTGTAGGATATAAAGTGAAGATTCACCTCAAAGAACCCTGATTTGTACTTTGTTTCATGACAAATTTGTCTTTAATGTTAAATACTTTCATTGATTGGGCTGGAGATTTAGCTCAGTGGTTCTGGCACCTGCCTCGCAAGTGCAAGGTCCTGAGTTTGATCCCGGTAACATACAATGCTGGTCATGGTGACTCACACCCACCAGCAATCAATACCACACACCACAGTGCCGGGTTTGGTGGCTCACGCCTGTCATCCCAGCACTCGGGAGGCAGAGACAGGAGGATTGCTGAGTTCGAGGCTTGCCTGGGCTACATAGTGAGCTGAGGGCCAGCCTGAACTACATACAAAGTGAGACCCTGTCTGAAAAAAAAGAAAATAATAATACTTTCATTGATAATATCGTGATGGTGAAAGAGTCCATTCTTTAAAGCTCTTTGAGTGTTTATCTCATTGTTTAGTAATGTATCTTTAAAAATTCTAGTAATAATTTTATGGGAGTAATAATTTAATTCTTGGGAGGATTAAATAACTGCTTAATGTGGCACCTGATAAAAATTATGTGATTATTGCTTTAGTCATATTTCCATTAGTATAACAAAATACCTGAAGGAATTAATTTAATTAGAGCAAAGGTCTACTTTGGCTTACAGTTTTAGAAGATTCAGTTCATAATTGATTGGACCAAGTGCTTTTAGGCCTGCATTACAGTGCAGGGACTACACGGTGGGGCAATTTTTGTTTACCTGATGGCTAGGATGCAAAAGGGGAAGAGCCTAGGGTCCCATAATCCCCCTCAATGGCTCAGCCCCAGTGACCTAAGACCTTCTACTAAGGCCCAATCTCCTAAAGTTCCATCACCAGTGGTGCCACCTTGGAGACTAAGCTTTCAACACATGGATCCCTGGGGTATGAAATATTTAAAACTGTCCATATAGTTATATTTGAATAAGGGCAAGAAATTGAGAGAACATTGAAGTTAGTGTATTAGATATTTATTACTTTTTAAATATTGAATACTTTTTATTTTTTAGCTAATTTCAAAAGCTTATTTGTAAAAATTTTTAAAGATACTTGGCCAGTTAGCTTAGTTAGAAATTTTTAAACACGAACTTTACGGAGTTCATAAGTAAATATCCATTTAGGAGCTAGTATTAATAGATTTACTATAAGCATTTAATGCTTGTTTGTAATATAAAAGGCTCTTTATGCCTCCCACAGGTAAGTATCACTCTATCCTTCAGGGTTCCTGGCTGGAAAATAGCCATGTAAACCATTAATGTGTGCAAGACAAAAATGAAATAAATTGAATGGAACTGTTAGATGAAGGAACAAGGAAGAGATTTAACTAAACTTGAAAGAACAGGAATGTGAATACTTAGTAATGGCATTAGAAATTTAGACAGTCTTATTTGTGAAAATACTCATAATAATACAGACTATAGTTAGGATACATAGGCCAAACTGAGGAGCTGTTGTATTCATGGGGAAATGAATCATAAAATGTTTCTAGAACTCTTTCAGAGTTGCAGATGACAAAATTAAGTTTTATAGGCACTTACAATAAATTCTTTAGTCTATCTGCATACAGAAGGTTTTCATTTATAAATTAATAATATGAATGCTAGTTAAGTAACTATTAAGATTTAGCCATTTTGTTGAAATTACTAGTATATTAATGAAATTTTTTGGAAACCTATCTCAGGAGCCCTGAGACCTGGGAATGGTCCTGAAAGTGTACTGGGCCAGGGGCTCCCTCAGCAGCCGCCCCAGCAGCACAGAGTCCTCCAGCAGCTCCAGCAGGGAGACTGGAGATTGCAGCAGCTTCATGCACAGCATCACCCTTCTCCCCAGCAGCAGCAGCAGCAACAGCAACAGCAGCAGCAGCAGCAGCAGCAGCAGTTACTTCAGGATGCTTACTTGCAGCAGGTGACGCTCTGTTCCTTTGGATACAGCAGTAGAACATCACTGAATTCTTTCTATAGCGTGGCTACTGTCATAGTTACTTTTCTCATTGTGGAGATGGTACCTGACACTCAAAGGAAGAAAAGGTTATTTGGCTCATGATTTGCAGAGTTTTCAGATCATAGTTAGCTGGGCCCAAGGCAGGGTAACATGGCAGAGGGGCATTGCAGAGCAGGAGCACAGAAGGCAACAAGCGGGAAGCACCAGTGACAAGGGACTGTCCTTCTGTGCCTCATTTTTTTTTTTTTTTTTGAGATAGGGTCTCGCTTTTTAGTTCAGGCTGGCCCTGAGCTCACTGTGTAGCCCAGGCAAGCCTCGAACTCAGCAGTCCTCCGGTCTCTGCCTCCCGAGTGCTGGGATTACAGGCGTGAGCTACCACGCCTGGCCTGTGCCTCATATTTATCCAGACTACCCACTCTTCAGATGAGAAACATTCACACCCTCAGTGCTAGCACTGAACCACAGATCCATCCCAGCATCATATCCTGTGTCCTAGCATGCACAGCTTAGATCAAGCTACCTCCAAAAAGCCCCATCTATGATCTCGTAAGGCTTTGAGGGGGACTTCTAGATACTAGCCAAAACATTCCACCCCTGCACCCTCAGACATTTCTGAGGCACATTTTGTCGCACAAAAAGCATTTAGTCCATCCGTAAGCATTGCCAAAGTCTTAATAGTTCAGCATTACTGAAAAGGCCAAGTTCAAGTCTCTTCTGAGATTTAAGGCAAACTTAGCTATGTGCCCCTGTACAAATAAAAAGTTAAATACTTCTAACATACAACAACACAAGATAGACATTTTTATTCGCAAAGATTTGAAGAGGGGAATAGAACCAAAGTAAGGCCAAAATTGAGCAGGGCAAACATTGATCCCATAGTTTCATGTCCCGCATCCTTGGAAATCTGCCAAGTTGTGAAGTCCGGAGAGCTTGGATGGCTTGGCCCCATAGTACTTCTGGTGGTTGTAAGCCACCATAGCTCCTCTCTTTGTCTGGCTTTGCTTACTCCTGAAACTTTCTTCAGATGATCTCTGTCCCTGGCTTCTCTGACATTCTGGGGTCTCCACTGTACTTTTGGCTTCACACACTTCACCTACTGCCCTCACAGGGGCACATTGCCTGGCCTCCCAGACCTTCTGCTGAAACCTGGGTGGAAGCCTTCCAGATCTCTCAACTCCTACATAATGCATGCACCTAAAACCAGCACCATGTGGATGACGCCAGGGTCTAGATAGCTTCAGCCTAGATGTCTCCCCAAAGCTTCAGGTCACTATAGGTGATCCTTTTTCAGAGGCAGCCAGATCTAGAGTGTGTGATGCTAGGTCTAAGGATGTGTGGTTAGTAAATTAGTCCATGATTGCTTTGGCATAGCTCTGGGTGAGTGCCATCTGCCCTAAGTACAGCCTAGGTTGAATATAAAGGGACAGAAAAAAGCTGCTGTTGGCACTTATCATTTGCTTGCTGGTTTCTGCCTGCCATGAACTGTTTCTCTGTGATGCTGTCCTGCCAGCTAATTATGAACTGAAACCTCTACAAACTGTGAGCCATATAAATCTTTCGTCCTTTAACTCTGGTTGTGGGATACAATAAGAAAAGTAACTAAGATATGCACCTTGAACTGAAGATTCAAAGTAAGCATTTCACCTCTTTCCTCAATAGAAAACAGTATGTAGTTAATTTGTATTTGATGAGATACTTAGGATACTCTGTTAAACTGAGTTGTATCATGCATGGCCTTAGGAAGTACAGAAAATATTTCTAGTTGTTTGGTATTTGAGAATAAATATCATAGTTTATGATGCATATTATCTGTTGGAGACTAAAATACTATTATGAGAAAATGGTATTAGTCTTTTCAAAAGTAACATTGTCTTAGTTTTTTTTTCTTTGTTCTTTTTTCTGACTGGATTAGCAGGAGAGCAAGAAGAGATATTTAGAGTTCGAAGGGCAAAAAAATGAGGTTAAGTTCTCTTCTGTCCTTTGCTTCATCAGAATCTATAAACTTCTAGTTTCACTGAACTGCTGTTAGAATCATCCTTTTCAGTTCCTAAGATATTGTTGAGCCAGTTGTATGCATGATACTTGTCTGGTGGTGTCATCCTCTAATTTTGCTTGATATAGTCAGAATGGAAGGGAGTAAGGAAATGTGCCTGGGATGGCCAGAAGACACCACTGAGGGCAAGACAGAGGAAGGTGGGATTTATTGTAATGAGTCCTGGCCAGAAGTTGCTTCAAGGGTCTATATATTCTAGGAAGAGATGATGAAAATGTTTAGCACCAGCTTTCTTCCAAACATCCTTAAACTGTGTTGAATATGGTCTTAAAGATAAGAGTACAGAGATAAAAATACTAATATACCTAGAAGTATATAAATACTATACAATGTATATACAAAGGGTATAAATACTAATACAGTGAACCAATTTTGATAAGAATATATAGTTTATATATACTTATACACTATAGCTACTTTCCATGTTATTACTCTAATAAAATAAGTAATTAGAAGAAGGGGGTTCTGGCATAGAAAGCATTATAATACTATTTTTTTCTTTTCTTGTTATAGTACCAGCATGCACTGCAGCAGCAGCAGATACTTCAGCAACAGTTTTTAATGCATTCAGTGTATCAACCGCAACTTCCTGCATCACAGTATCCTACAGTGGTAAGTATTGTATAATTTCTAGAGATTGCTCTCTGGATATGTGTTACAGTTTTGGAATACACAGTATAAATGGTGTTATACAGAATTTAACAATTCAAAATTAGTTCAGGTTAGTGAATTGACATATATCCTTGAGAAGCCTTTATTTGTGCTGACTGATGGAACTTGAAAATGGCACATTCAAATTGACTAATACCATGCTTGTTTTATAAAGAAAATGGCCCGCTGTCCAGTCTTTTTCCATGTCCCTTTCATTCAGTGAACATTTATTAGAGTAAAGTGCAACTTAAAGGAAAAGTACTTGAGCTTTAGATACCTTTTTTACAGTAACTAGCATTCTGGTGATTTTTTTTTTTTTTT